>APFE030021730.1:10592-24209 GCA_000404065.3 Pinus taeda
CATGAAACAACACGTTTAGGGACTCAGAAGCACTTGGTTTATGGACATATTGATTGGGGTTGTAGTGCCCAAATATGTCTATAACAGTTGCCCCCTAAAGCATGAGCTCAAAAATCTTTTGATGTCGGGTGAAATACTTTATCATGAGGATCCAAGATTTTTCGAACTGGAAGGCGACCTGTAATAAGATACAATACAATACATTATCTTCATAACATTTTCATGATCTAGATGAGGTGGGCATTCCCTTGCTCAGCTTTATAAATTCATTTTCATGTACATAGGACAGACAATCTTCTGTGTGGCAAACTGACGATTCTGGTAGAGTCATCATCCTTTGATTTGGATGATCATTTGTGCAGCAATGATGTACATTTGATGTCTTTATTTTCCCGAATATATCGTAGCTCGGATGGATGAAACTAGATCCAGGGTCTACAAACTCGTCCAATCTTCGCCCGAAGTACAAGTTGATCCACGTCAAAAATGTTCTAGAGTCGAACATGGAAAGACATCACTTGGTTACTAGCCAATGATGTAAGCTATTAACAGGTGCGAGAAGAATCACCGATAATGATGATTACCCTCAAGGTACTACAGTATAATTCACGTGGTGTGAAAAAGGGACTTGGCATAGAACACCACGCAAAATCTTTTGGTCGAAGGCCATTGATGTAAACCTGTCGGCGAAAGTGAGAAACTTGCCATTGAGGCATGCAAGCTTCAAAGTAGTGAAAGGGTTGTTCCTAGGTCGACTTAATGGATAATGGGCTGTCATCGACAAGAAGTGACCCATCGTAGGAGGGCCTTAATGAATCCCACATCTACGACACAGAATGGGGAAATGATTTTGTGAAGGTGAAAATGATCTGATGATACAGGGTTCAGGGTGTCAGTCATGAAGAAATGAAGTGTGAAGGTATTGCAGCGGATGAGACACAAGATGGGTTGGTGAATTCTCTGATCGACTTCTCTTGAACATATCGGTGACACTAAAATGGATTGGTAGCGTTAACCCCAAATATGGATGGTACAGTGCACCAATGGTAATATGACTAGTGAACAAAATAACCCAACCCGACTCAATCATGTTGATGGAGTGAAAGTGTCATGCTCAAGAGCGACTCGCTACCATTAAAGTTTCTACAATTTTTCTTCCCAATTTTTCCCGAGTCATTGCTGACCAGTACCTCTTTATTTTTGTCAAGCTTGAGGAGGATAACATATGATTTTTCTATAATTTTCCCTTCGGACAAACCCGTCACTATGTTTTAATGAGCGTAGCGACAGTGAAACTCATTCTTGTTTGCATGGACAAGTTTATCGCTATTGGTTTTAACGAGTTTAACGACAAAGACAACTCGGTCCTTTTTCAATTTTAGAGATTCTGAAAAAGGGACGGAAAGGAGACTCCAATAATCCTTTTTCATCATATAATCCCTTAAGTCTGAGAAAGTATAAAATAATACGAAAGGGATGAATTTTTGATAGTTTTAACGAGACGAACAAGACAAGCGCTCGATCTTTTTGTGTAATAATCCATCAGGTCCAAAAATTATAAAATCTAGAGGAGAGATAGCACTCCTGGTAGCTTTAACGAGCTAGAGAGGCCAACTGCTCGGCAATCCTTTCACATTTTACGAGTCAGATGAAAAGAGCTTAAAGGAGACTCCTCTTTGAGGAATGAGTGATATTTTTGGGTAGCTGCTAGTCCCAGGTAAGGTATGGAATTTTCCAATCACAGCAGTGTCACAAGGATCGCTAACAGAATAAATCTTTCCAACTGTTCCTCAAAAGGGTAAACAATCAAATGGAGGCATATGATTGGCTAAATAGAGTGGAGGTGATGGTGAGAACACGACCACGGCTCAAAAGCTGATTATAGTGCATTAACAATGGCTATTTACCAGAGGTTGGTTCATTTTTTAGTGAGTTTAAACTTTGGGGGAACATTTTCTCATTGCTTAGGTTTAATTTTTAACGAGCTTGAACTTCACATAAAAACTTCTTGTGATAATGGTCATTGATATTCGACCCACCGTTAACACTATGTGTAAACCATAAAAAGTTATATATATATATTTTTGATTTTCAGAGCTTCATTTTGGTTAAGTTACATGATCCTGATGCAAATATTGATGAAATGCATTTCTTTCATAAATGTCGCAAATGTCTATCTAACACATAATTCGCCAATGAATCTGTTAATGTGTTTAATTTTATGGAAATATGTTGATATTGGATTGAATCGAACTATCTTTCCAAAATCTTGACCCTTAGGAACATGTGATAGATAGTTGGATTGCGTACAGAATAGATACCAATGAGCTGTAGAATGAGGAGCTGTGAGTCTAGCCTGACAACAAATCAGCGTATGCCATGTGCGATGGCATCACAGAGGATCTCTATCAACACGTTGTATTCAGCGATGTTGTTCGTTGATTGGCCAATGCATACCCCTTTGAAACTTACTAACTCACCGCTTGGATCAAAGATGGCCCAGGCCGCAGAAGATAGGTTCCACGAACTATGGCTTGCTCCGTTGGCATATCCAACAAATGATTCCAATGGTTTTAACATCTGTAACAAATGCAAAAGTGGATTACCTAACCAAAATTGATTTCTCTTAACGAAAACAAAAATGTAACAAAAGCATAGGGTTTACTACACTGAGTTAAGCATAGTAACGCTTAAGGTACAACCCGTTGCGGGGTTGCGCCAATGGAATCCCATCATAATCCACTAACTCGTAGGCTCCTTTTGCTAATACACACTTGACAATAAAGGGGCCCATCCATATAGACTTGAACTTACATGGTCCCAACTTATCAAACTCCTGGTCATAAAGTAAGACTAGGTCACCTTCTAAGAAGAAACAGGGTTTGAAATTCTTGTCAAACTGTGCCTTGACTCATTTATTATGGGCTTCGTTAGCCAAGGAGTCATCATGACAGGTTTCATCCAGTTGGATTAATTCCAAGAAATGAGCCTCCTCTTCTGAAGTTCTGTGGAGAAGGTCTACTGTGAGCTTGAGGGACGAGATTTCGCACTGAACTGGTAAGATTGATTCCATGCCATAAACTAGTTGAAAAGGTGTAAACCCGGTCGCATTTCTTACTGATATCTAGTATGCCCATAAGGCTGGGTACAAGATCAGGTTCCAACTCCATTTATGGACTCCAATCATCCTTTGCAACATGCATTTCAAGACTTTATTGATTTCCTCAACTTGTCAGTTAGCTTGCAGATAATAAGGAGTAGAGTTATCATGGGACAATACTAATTTGGCAGCCAACTCTACCATCATGTGATTACGAAAATATGATGCATGATCTGTGACTATATCTTGTGGAACACCGAACTTGGAGACTACACGATTGAAAAAGAAAATAGCAATCGTTTCACCACTGTTGCTTAATGTATGCATCACCTCGGCACATTTCATAAAATAGTTGACTGCAACTATGATATACCCATGCCCCCCAGCCGAGGTGGGGTTACAAGTCATGAAATCTATGCCCCATTTAATGAATGGCCCAACAATGACTACTGGCTGCAGAGGTGAGGGTCGAATTTTGGTTTTCCTATCGAAGATTTGACAATCATGGCAACTTTTGACTGCGGTTATGCAATCCTTGAACATGGTTGGCCAGAAGTATCCTGCTCGTAGAATTTTTTGAGCCATAGCGTAACCAGATTGATGCCCCCCACACGTGCTTGAATGACAATCATTCAGGAATTTTTTGGCCTCCTCGTGGGTGAGGCACCTCCGCAGAACTGTATCGATACCACAACGGTAAAGTGTATCACTGACGATCATGTAGTCTTTTGCTTGGTATCGAGTACGTCATTGTTCTAAATGGGAGGTATTAGACCTATATGTTTGGGTCTGGAGAGAGATGATTATATCTCCATACCATGGACCACTTGAAGATATTAGAAACAAAGATTCATCCATGATTGTTGTATTGGATGTTGAATCGTTGGACGATGATGGGAGATCGCACAACAACTCCGTGAAAACCAGAGCTTTCCTTGATTTTGATTTTACGAATTCCAGATCAAACTCTTGCAAAATTGCTATCCATTTGGAATATTTGCCCCCCAGTAACTGTCGTGGCAACATATTGGGGTTGCAATCTGACAAAATGGTAGTTTTTCTAAAGAGGATGTAGTGTCAAAATCTCTGTATCACTTGAACAGCTGCGACAGCTAGCTTTTCAACATAGGAGTACTAAGATTCTATATCATTTAAGTTTTGACTTAAATAATAAATAGGGTGTTCAATTCCATTGTCTGCTTGAACTAAAACCATTGCTATGGTCGTATTTGCTGTAGCTAGATATAGGTTAAAGTCTTTTTGATAATCAGGAGCATACATTAATGATGCTTTTATTAGGGATTCCTTTAAAGCATCAAAGGAAGCCTACGTGACCTGATCCCATATGAAGGGTACTTCTTTTTTCAATAGAAGAGTATAAACTTTAGCAAGTTTAACATAATTTGGAATGAACCTCCTCAGAAAGTTTTGTTTCCCTTGGAGTTTCTGAATCTGAAGAAAATTTGAAGGTGGGGGCAAATCAATGATTGCCTGAACCTTACATCGGTTGAGATGAATCGCGTACTTCGAGACCACAAGGCCAAGTAAATGATCAGAACTAACACAAAACAAACATTTGTGTGGATTGAGTCGTATCTTGTAGTGTCGGAAACGTAGAAATATCGCTCTCAAATGCTCCGGATGATTGGTCCGCTCTCGCGAATGAGCCAGAAGATCGTTGAGATATGGTTGAACGATGTTCTTGATGTAATGGAAGGCATAATTCATTACCCTCTGAAAAAGTTGCCCCTACTTTCTTTAAACCAAAGGGTAGCTTGCGGTATGCGAATGTGCGCCACAGTCAAATAAATTCAGTCTTCTACTGATCCTGTGGGCGGATATTTATTTGATTATACTCTGAAAATCCATTCATAAATGAGAAGATTTCATGTCTAGCGCATTCATCAATTATCTTGTCAATGAAGGGTGTAGGGTAGTTGTCTTTTGGACCATCTTGATTTACATCCCTATAATCGACACACACTCTTATTGTTCCTTGCTTTTTCATTACAGGAATAATATTCGATACCCAATCAGTTAGAGGAACGGGGTAAATAAAACCAGCATGGAGAAGTTTTTCAACTTCTGCCTTGATGGTAGCGGCTTTCTTGGGGTGGACCTGCTGGAGCCGTTGTCGTACTAGTTTGACATCTGGATACATCTCAATTTCGTGTTCAACTATGCTCGAGTCAATGCCCGACATTTCATCATATTACCAACCAAAGACATCTATGAACTTGTGAAAACGAGCGTAACACATTTCTAGTTCTGAAGAAGAACAAGATTTTCCGACATGAATATTCTCTACAACATCTGTTTTGGTCGAGATATTTATGGTGATAGTCTCTTCAATATTAGACAGGTTTCACTCAGGATCCACCATATTTATAGTATTTGATAGAAAATCAAAAACTGAGGGATGATCAAAGTCACTGGAACTATCTTCCTTAGAATTCGGAAGATGGGACCGATGGTGGTAATCTTTCCATGGTGCCCCGTCAATCACCATTGACTGAACAATTCCCTCGTTTTTCGAATGTACTTGTGACCAAGGATCCAAAGGGGTACCATATTCCTTAGACCTATCTATCCAAACACTTGATGAGCGTTGATTTGGGTTCGCTTCCCATGCCGAAAACATTGATTGCTACAATATTTCTATGGGGCTTGGAGACAAAACCTTGTGATGATCCATGCTAACATCGTGATTGGATATCTTCTGATTGGAAGACACCATATTGTAAGTTCCCACCGTGGCCACTTCTGCTAGATTGTTTGGAGGCGGTAGGGCAAAAGTCCCCATTAATGTAGGGTCTTTTAATAGGCCTACTCTGATATTTTGAAGTGGTAGAGAGCTCCCGTGGATCATCAGAATGCTTCCCATAACTTGTGAACTATTGGGGAGAAACATTTGTTGGTCAATGATTGTAATTCCTCCTTGGAAAGGAAATGCAATCTTTTTGAAGTATGTCGACACAACAACGGCCATAGCATATATCTAGGGCCTTCCTAGTAGGATGTTGTAATCGAGGTTTCCATCGATAAGTTCAACATCAATTTCTACTGTCTTGCCCCCCAGTTTTACTTGCAAGTTACTTAAAATACCCTATGGAGTGTATGTTTGTCCATCAAATTATTTCAATGTCGTTCATGATCATGACAAGGGTGGTGACCCCAAAGTTTTCCAGCAACTCATAGACATAATACATTTAGATGCTCCCTCATCGATAATATTTCAATGAACAATTTTGTTGAGGGCGTTTACTTGAATAAGGAAAGCAAGTTGAGCTGGTAACTGAGGGTAATATCTGTTATTATTAAGGGCTACAATCCGCTGGGTCTATCCCACGTATTGTTGATAATAGAGCCTGCTTTTGGGAGGGGCAATTTTGCTATACCTGAAGTGTCGACATAGCGGACAGCGATTGGGCCAGGTCCTCTACTATATTATAATTTTGTGCTGCTATGGAAGGAGGATTAAATGTCGATTTGTGTATTACTCCCTCTGGTGGTTTCGTTAGCTCAGGAATGATGGGTGGCGCCACTTTGGTCGAAGTTGTTGTCGAACTAATAGGTTGATCAGTAACATTGTTGTTTGACAACTGTGGATTCCCGTAATTTTTATTCCTTGTCGATATCAAACCATCATTTTTTTGTTTCGAAATGGATAGCATAAGTACTTAGGATGGAGAAGCATTATCACTAGCAACCAGATTGGTTCCCGAGTTTGGAAACGGATTAGTCAATACGCTGAGGTTTTTGAACTCTTAAAGAGTTTCTTAACTTCAACTTTATGTGGAAAATCTCTCGTCCAATGATCCTCATCACATATCAGACACCCCACAGGGGGTTTCCTTTGCCCAGAAGGGTTTGTAGAATATTTTTCAGGAGACGTCCCCTCATGTTTCCTCTTTTTCCCTTTCTTTTTCTTCTTGCCTCCTGGTTGCTTTAGTTCTTTGCCTTTGTCAATCAACACGGTGTTTACCTCCGAGGTGAGAAGTTCCTCATTTGCAGTTTGATCAGAAATCTTATGGGTTTTCTTAGATGTAGCCTTTTTTAATTTCGTGCTTATCGTACCTATCATGCCATCGCCAGCATGAGAGTCCTTGTTTGATTTAGGAGGAGGAGGAACGAAAAATTGCGGTCTCGGAGCATCAGGGATTTTGTCATAGAGCGTACTAGACTGAGTATAGATCAAGTCTAGATATTGCGCATGAGAAATGACTTGCTCTTCAGCGATGACCCCTCCCTTTGCCACATCTTCTATTGTAGAAGGTAACAATGAATTAATAAAATATTCAGCTAATAGCTGATCAGGAACATATGTTTTTACCATTCTACGATGATGGCACCACTCATGGATATGATAAGATATATGAGTGGTTGTCGTTTTCTTAAAATTGGTAAGAAGCTCTGTTCCTGTTTCATACCTTATGGGTAATTGAAAATGGGTTAAAAAGGTTGTGGTAATGGTGCTAAAGTTTTCAAATGAAGCTCTAGGCAATTCAATGTACCATTTTGCTGCCAGACCAGTTAAAGTTCTCTGAAAATGGTGAAGCCTAACCAAATCATCGTTGAGAGTGTTGGATGAACACCATAGATGAAAAGTCATCACATGATTTGATGGGTCTTTACTCAGATTTCCATTAAATTTAGGAATATCTGGCTGAAGTTTGTGAGGAATCGCTAGCCACCAAGGGGCATAAGAAATTGGATTGTTTGTTAGCCAATTTAGATCTGGTAACTCTAAAGTCGCCATGAAGGGAAACTGTTGATTCATGTTTGGTGAAGCATACCCAGGATAAGATGGGATCGCCTGAGCAGTGGGTCTTTGAATACCATCATAGTGCATTTGATGCTGATAACTTTGGTAAGGTTGATGGGCATAACCATTATAAAATGATTGATGTTGACTGTTTTGAACATACAGCTGCCCATTACTTGCAAAGATTTGTTGCTCAGATCCTTGGTAAACTTGTTGGAATTGTGGTTGTTGATATTGCACCAGCCATGGTTGTGAAACCATTTAATGTTGTTCAAAACTGGCTATTTGACCAGGATGAGGGGTAATAGTACCCATTTGAACCTGGGTCGCTTTGGTTAGGGAGCCACTAATCGGTGATTGTGGCTGTGTCGTGGAGACAGGACGATGTTGTATTGCAACCTGAGAAACTTGAGGTTGGCATACAAGAGCTAATGCTTGTACTTGCAACACTGTTATAATGGCCGGTGTAGTGGGGATATTCGGCATAGGTAGGCTTTGTTGCATTGAGTATACAACTCTTGGTTGTTTAGGAAGTATTGGTATCCAACCGTTGGATGTAATTCCATCATGACGCGAATTCTGTTGCGAACTCCCATATGGTTGTTCTCCCGGAGGAAATAATGAAAGGGTATACTGCCCCCCATATGGTGGTAATCATGCGCTCAAAGGAACGATTGGCCTTTGGGAATAGGATTGCCCAAATTGATACTTTTGTGAAGGATAAATTTGTTCAGACTCAACATAACAGATTCCAGATATTATTCCAGACGAACAAATGGGAACAGACCATACTGTCGAAACATCCCTTTGATGGACTCCATCTAGCGGTTTAGAGCTAGTTGGGACAGATGGTATACCAGTGAACATTGTCAGAGTAGGAGCAAGAGGTTCTTTTGTTGTTGCATCTGATGACACAGTCCTATATGTCGACGGTTGTTCAGACATATCTAGTTTATCGAAGAGATTTCCTAGTGATTCTGCTGGAACTTGCGATGAAGGGAGATTAATTTCTGATGAGGAAGGATATAGGGTGATCCCAACTGCAAAATGCAATGGAGTATTGGATGAAGGATCCTCCACAATCTCTTCTATAGAAATCAAACCAGGGGGAAGAGGTAGACCATCAGATCCTTAAAATATTTCTGGTGCCGAAGAAGGTATAGACTATGCAGCGACAGTTGTTGGAGGGGTAACACCTTTCAAATCAGCTGTAGATGTAGCTGGTTCAAGAATAGAGGTGTTTAATGCTACTCTAGGATCAATTCTAATATCCTCTTGTGGCTATGGAACTTCTACTGTAAAGGCATGGGTACCAGAGATGTTTGGAGTAACCAGAGTCCCTAAGGATGTTCAACACAAGTTCCAAGCAAACCAGGGGACTTTGATCCAGTTAAACGAGTTCACTTTGTCTGGAATAGTTTCGTTTCCAGAGTCAAAGACGGTTGACTCATTAATCTCTACGAAAAATGGGGTTTCGATTGACTTTCTTCCACAATTGTAGATTACTTGATTAACTGAAAATAAAGGGGAAAAAATGATTCTGAATTTAATGAATTTTAGACTCTTTGACACAACTTTGCCTTTTCAACTTTTAAGAGTCGAGAAAAAGCTAAAGATGACTCTAGTCGCCTTCGATTTTTAATGAGCCTAAAGTGACAAGTGCTCAGATGGACCTTTTCCTTTAAGGAGTATGAAGGAACGAAAGAGATTTCTCTGGAAATCTAAACAGAGGGATTACCAAACCAATCACAAATCTGCAGAATACTTTTTACGGTACGACAGTCAATCTTCCTGAATGTTGTGCTCAGTGCATTGCTATCGATAGGGCAGCAGACATGGCTTCCTAAGGATAAAGGATATAACCTACTGTGTTCTCCCAATATATACTTGACGGTACGTGGGAGCACAAGTTCATACTAGCACTTGTCGTCTCAAAGAGGAGGTATCACCCAACCTACGATGAAAGCGATAGTTACCAGGCTTTATGACACCAAAATACGTCTCTAGCCTAGACTTCTAAATATAGTGCATTAGGTTCCAAATCGTTTTTATATTCATTGAATATATTTTATAGATGATCTTTCTTAAGAAGTTTGCCTTTCAGGTTCACCACGTGATGTAGATATACAATTCCTAAAATGCAATCTAAGATGATAAACAAAAGTTTAATCTTCTTTTTGCAATTAAAATCCTAGCTACTAAGGAAAGAGAAGGGGAATTCTTTCAACAAACAGTAGAGAGCACACACTAGATGCGTTGTCCTAAATCAAAATCAACAAGCAGTCTAAATGAAATGCACATGCATGTATTTGTTTTTGTTTTCTTAATGTGTGAATGAAGAAAAGAATTCTAAGTACAAATCTGAATCATTTCAAGTGACAGTACTAACGTTTTTCTTTTCAAAAGACGAAAGGAAGATAATGACGACACTTTGCGATTTTGAATTGAAAAATGATTTTGACACTTGAAAAACTACTAATCCAAATCAAATATTAGAGTAATAGTGTTATCGACCATCAAGAACAATAGAATTCTTTTCTTTGACTCAAAACGACACTTGCAACACTTCCAAATCAAAAGACAACGACTTGATTATGCTACTTCTTTGTAAAGGAGAACTGTAAATGGCGAACAATACATAAAAACATTTACAATTCTTTGTACTATGGAGGATGAATCCTGCAAAGTAAACGAGTTCCCACAGAGGTCTACGGATCACAGAGAGCAAAACTCTTGAATAGAGCTTAAGAGAGTGAACAAAAAGCCAAAATCTGGAAGCAGAAGAGGTCTTATCTGATCATCGCACCTATAACATAGGGAAAGTGCGATGCATCTCACCTACTGCACACAGGAGGTGTGCTGCATCCAGATTCCCAAGAGGAGAAGGGACGACGGTCCAGGGACGAGACTTCAACTTGGTTCTAGGTCATAATTTGTAGCTTAGTTCAGGGATTTAGGCCGAGCAAATGATAGTCAGTAAATGAAAATCACAGGGGCTGATCTAATGAGGCTACTTGAGCCACCACTAGGGCAATGAGGATGTTTTCAAATCAGTTGTTGAGTTTATAAACAAAACCCAGAGATAGACTGAAGCATAATTGATCTACTTTACACTTGCATAGCAAACGCAGTTCGAAGGCTAGCTGGCTTGACTTTAGGCTCCGCTTGTAAGTTTATAAAGCAAACAAATATAGACAAGAAAACAAGCTATTCTCTCCCCAGCGAAGTCACCATTTTTTTATCGGGAAATCTAGTGTTTATGCAGAGCTGCTAGTCCCACTAAGACGGGTAGCTATCTTAGAAACAAACATATTAAAGTTACTTTCGTTTTCCTTTACAAGAAGTAGATAGGAGAGGAGCAAAGAATACGAACCTCGATCTATTGCTTGGTTCTCTGCTTGTTCCTTCTCCCCTTTTACAGATCTTTGCTGCTCCTCCCTTGACCACTCCACTTCAAAGAGTACCTGTAAAGTCAAAGCAGCATAATACCTTCAAACTTCAGAGATATATAGCCATAAACAATATAGGACCAGATATATATTGACCACACACATGCATATATTAGCAAACATACAAGAATGTGGAGGAAAAATCAAATAGCTTTATTGATATAGAGGTTAGAAGAGAGTATTACAACCCATTGATCTGACCCAGCGTCATCCTCCCAGCATGAACGCCCTTCTTCACCTCATGAAAAGCTTAGATCACCCAACACTATGATATTCCACCAGGAAACCAACAACACTTCCTTACACGATACAAGATTCCAGCCTCTAGATCTCTGGGATGAGGTATCCATATATAAATTATTGTAAGAGGGTAAGTCAACTTCTGAGATTTTGATTAGTGTCCTCTCTTTGATAGTTCTTGATTCCACTTGGAGATTGATGTTCTCTTACTCATACATGGGCGAATTCAGAGAGACAAGTGCCATAGGAGAAGTTTCTGGAAGATTCCATGATCATCCAACTTGCAAACTGTCTTTTCCATTTTTCTAATCTCGCCCATCGCACCCTACAAAAGGGATTTCTAGTATGCATCACACTTTTTACATTGAGCAGGTGAGATGCATCACACCCTCTACACTGATCAGTCTGTATGGTCTAGTTTTGACCAGTTTTGACCAGTTTTCTGTGGAGAACTTTTGGGAGATGATGTAATCAGCTGACCTTGTTCCTTTAGGGCATGAAACAACACTTTTAGGGACTCAGAAGACCTTGGTTTATGGACATATGTGATTGGGGTTGCAGTGCCCAAATATGTCTATAACACTAGGACCTCAGTAGGATTCTAACTTTTGATTGTAAAACTTTACTCTATTTTCGAGTTACAAGACTTGTGACAGTTTTTTATGTAATCCATTGTTTTCATAATAAGAATGAGCTTTATTTTGAGCCAACAATGAGTTAACTCAGAGGGCTAAAGCTCTTGGTTTAGGTCCCAACCTTAGCAGCTAAGGCTTCTCTTTATTGTACATGTATGCTAGCGTAGATTCATGGTTTAATCATTCATTTTCTTAAGTAGTTGCATTTCCATTACAACAGTGCATCATAGATTGGTTGTGTTTTATTTTGCTTCCATTTGTGCCTTCTTTCAATTCATAGGTTAGCAAGGAAAAAAATATCTCCATAAGGTTTTCAAGAGGTCTATCGGCCTCACCTCCTCCCTCTGGGACCATGACTTGAGGAAGAGACCCTTCAGAAACCCCAAAAACACAAATTTCTAATTATCGCATGAGCTTTGGAGTTTGTTGTCTTGATTCAGTACTTGGCTCATTTCATCATCATCTCTTTCCATCACTCTCTTTCTGTAATATGATCTGACGCATATTCTCATTTCCTTCAGCATGGAATTCTTAAGGGGAAGCTAATAAATCATGTCTTAATCAGATTATACCTGTAGATTTCCTTACCGTTTGATCCACAACAAACCGAACCAATCACCTTTAAACTTCGTGTCACAGAGCTGACGTATTTAATTCAATGTTTGAGTTTATGCGCTCCAAATCTCCACCACTGATCTGCCTCGCTTGATCCAACAGCTATCGCATCACCCACTCACCAACTAGCTTAGTTGATCTCCACTGTCGATTTGGCTCACTTGATCCAACGAATATCGTGTCACCTAATCGCCAACTAACTTGGACGATCTCCACCGTGGATCAATCCCGCATGATCCAACGGCTATCGTGAAATCTCGCATGAACTCTTGCACGATCGATATCTGATCGAGAGCACATGACAAAAGTGGTTTTCTCTTGCTACGTGTCACTCACTTAGGCTAATCGCGTAAAATTTAGGAATTCCACTTACACCTTTGAGGGCACGGGAGAAACTGCTTACCACCTACGAAGACCACTCCATCATTCTGCACATTTTCCACCCTTCTGTTGACACGTGACTTGACGTGATCCATCGATCTATTTATTTAATCTCTGCGATAACATCTATGCCCAAGGATAATTTTAGGGGCGAATGTTCGCCCTTTTGCTAAATTAAGGGGTTTAAAATTTTTAGTGGGCGAATATTTTGTATCATAGTGCATTTTTACAAATCACCTCAAATAGCCCACCTTATTTTAGGGGAGAGGGTAAAAAAGGTAAATTTAGCCCTTGAAATTAGGAGTTACAACCTTCCATTCGCCCATTTTCAAGAATAGGTTTTATTTTAGTGAATCCATTCGCCCATTTTCAAGAATAGGTTTTATTTAAGTGAATCCTATGGGCCAAATACCATATTTATAAAAGAGATAT
>APFE030021730.1:24229-49056 GCA_000404065.3 Pinus taeda
TTTTTCTCAGATTTGGTATGAGATATCTTCCAAGATTTGGGTTCCCTAGTTTCCCCACCATAGTACAAGGTTTATAGGCTATCATTAAATATTCTTAGAACATTACAACTTTTCCAGTAATTGTGCTTTGAAACATTGTTGTTGCTTTTCCATGGTGTTAATGCAAATAAGCACTACAACTAGTGCCATTATTTAGATCAAGTGCTAAAATCTAGGTGTTGTAATGATGGAGTGATTTTTTTATAGCTACTAAGGTCATATGCATTTTTATCTCTTATGTTGTCCTGAGATATTCATATTCAGAATAAGAATTTAGGTCTCGTTTCCACTGTAGATTGTAGTCAGTTTCTTGAACATAATATATAGTATATTATCTTTTACTAATCAACTGTGGATATGATCCCTCGCAGGGAAGAAAATTCAAAGTGACTTTGATTTCACATTGATTTGTCAAAACATCCACACAGGAAAGGAGATTCAAAGTGACACTATGATGGCCATTATGTCAAGCCAGGTGGTCGCATTCCCTTGATCGTGAGCACGATTGTGATAAAGATGGAAGATTTCATAGTCTAGATTGATTGTTTAGCAGTGATAGTTAGTGGGTTCATTCACAAAAGCTTCTATTTGACTAATCCTTTTAATAGAGTTGTCAGATTCAATTTCCAAAGGTTTTAATTACACTATAGAGTTGAGTTTTGAGAGAGTTGTGATTCATAGTGTTAAGTATAGCAGATATGACACTTGAATGAAGACAAGCATAGTAGAGGTATCAGACTCTATTATAAGCTTACTTGCATATTATAAGGGACTTGGTTGGCTTTTTTATAATTTTATAAACAAGTTCCATGTCGTGGAAATGTGAAAAAAAACAGTGATATTGCCACCATGTGGCTCTTGTCATATATGGTTTTATACTTTTTCAAACAATTCTCTAAGAGTTCACAATGCTAAGATTCACTAGGACTTTACAAAGTTTTATTATTTAGTGAAAGACTTGCCAAGATATTACAAGCTTTTATAATTGAGTAAAATATTCGCCATGCCTGGTGAGAGATTCGCCAAAAAATTATATATACATATTATATGATTGATAAAATCGCCTTCTATTTTTCCTATATACCATGTAGATTCGCCCATTTATCATATTTATAAATTTAGGGGCGGTTCTTAAAATTTTCCCTATCTATGCCGCTCATCTTTCGCTAATCCTATTCATTGATTAATCCATCCATCTATTCACTTAGTCTCCACGATAAGATCTCCACCTCTCATCTTTCATTAATCATGTTTATTGATCGATACATCCATATATTCACTTAATCGCCTACGATAAGATCTTTGCCATTCATCGCCCATTAATCCTGTTCATCCATCTATTCACTTAATCCCCTGTGATAAGATATTCGTCGCTCATCTACCGTTAATCCTGTTTGTCCATATATTCAATTAATCCCCCGTCATAATATCTTCACCACTCATCTTTCGTTAATCCTGTTCATCCATCTATTCACATAATCTCCTGCGATAAGATCTCCACTGCTCATCTCCCATTAATATTGTTCCTAACTGATCCAACGGTTCCTGTGCGCTGCTACTTCATTACATCTTCCTTTTGCTGATTTCAATCTTCGATTGCTCTTCCACTTGACTCCTTCCCAAACATTGCTCTGTTTATCATTTAAATGCTACCACTCCTCAGCTTTGATTTGGTTATTCAATAAGACTTCAACAATGTCCGATCATCGAAAACACCAAAAAAACCAAAAAAAGTGAAAACAAATTTAGTTTAGTTTCCTTGCTTACACATTAGTATGGTTTGATGCTCTTTACTTTTGTAACTTAGATAGCAGCATTAGGTTATTGTTGATTCAGAGATTCTTCTAAGCATAACTATTTAAATGGTTAATTAGGATATGGTGTGATTTAGCACTACATGTTGTTTTCTTCATTTCGGAAGTAGAGTAGCTCCCTTAGAATAGATTTGCTCTTCTTCCATCAAAGAATTAATCTTCTCCTGACTCTATAGAAATCTAGCTTGGAACCCCTGGGGTCTCTTGCCAGGTGAATAATGACAACAGTTAGGACTTTAACTTTTACCTTTGCATATATCACTGTCACCTCCAAGTTTGTTTGAACCCCGGGTTGATAAGTAAAGCTAGTACCCAAGAGTTGCAGCATCCTTGCTGCAATACTAGCGCTCATCAGTCATCCAAGTATACCACTACAAATGAGTTGGTGAATGGTTGTAAGATGTCATCCATGAGACTCATGAAGGTTGCAGGAGAATTCGTCAACCTGAAAGGCATAACCAACCATTCGAAAAGGCCCTTCTTGGCTTTGAAGCCAGTCTTCCACACATCAGAGGGTTCAATTGGTACCTAATGATATCCAGACTTCAGGTCAATCTTGCTGAAATATTTTTCTCCTATGAGTTGGTCGAGAAGGTCATTTATCCATTGGATCAGGTACCTATTCCAGACAATGATCTTTTTCAGTGCCCGATAGTCAATACAGAGTCTCCAAGTCCCATCCTTCTTCTGTACGAACATTATCGGGCTCCCATAGGGTGATGAACTTGGCCGAATGTGACCTTTCTGTAGCAGCTCCTGAATTTGCCTCTTGATTTCATCGTTCTCCAGAACGGAGCATTGATAGATTGGTCCATTGGTTAATGACGCACCTAGGGTCAGATCAATGGAGTGCTTGACCTTGTCCATCTGTTGTTGTCGTGTGGAGGGTCCTTGTCTTCAGGTCATGGCCACTATCTTCTCCTTTCCTTGAGGGCATATCATCAGGAAAACAAATTTCTGGTTTTTGAAATTAGTTTACTACATTGTTTTGTAGTAACCAGAGAGATGGCGGTAGTCGGGTGTGGTGAAGTTAAATTGTAAGTGCGGACACAAACAATTCCTCTAGCCCAATAGTGGGTCTAGCCACTAATAACAAATTCTATGGAATATTTCCTTAGGTTAGAACCGACTAAGAGGGCCTACCTCTTAGTATGCTTATCCCGTTTGGTGATGACCTTACTTTCTCACTCCAGCTATATCCCATTTCCTTCTTTGAACACTTGAAGCAGGTAAACAACAGCAAACAACAATCGTGAAATAGACAAATTGTAATTCAACCTACTTAAAAAGTCAAGAAGCATTAATTCATAAACATGTGAGATGACACATTATGTAGGAAATCAATCGATTGTTTCATATATATTAAATCAAGAAGCGATTACAACCATTGTCTTTATGTTGTTGTTCTCCTCCGACAAATCCGAGTTCCCAAACACTTCCATTGGCATTCCGTGATGGCCTCAACAATGATAGTTTTAAGGCTCTTCCCTTTATTGTTCATACTAAACCAAATTCACACTTCTCCCTCACACACAACTAGAGAGCTATAACTATGAATAACTTGTTGATTACTACAGACTTAATTAACACTAGCACATCCACATTAACCCTTCCACACCAGCATGTGCTTGGGAGAAATGGAGGTTTATATAGCATGAATGGATGGGAGATGGTTCCTCTTCTCATGGGACAAGGTATTATCTCTTGAGGTAGTTCCATCCTAATAGGGGAAAGGAGCCCAAACTGGCATCCCCGACTCCATATGTCCCAACCATTTACCAGATTTCCATTATGAAGCTTCTAGATTTCGAAGCTTCAACTTCTTATTTAAAGAACTTTCTAAAAGAGGATCAGTGTGACTAGAGTTAACGTTAGGTTAATCCGGGACCAGAGTTAAGAGGGTATGGCTAATATGCGCAGAGGTGAAAAATAACCAAAGTCTAAACTTGGCATAGTTAGATGAAATATTTCCGCTTAAGGACTTAACCTTGGATAAAGTGAGTTTTCATTAAATGTTATATTGATTCTGGGTAAAACCTTGATCCAAGCGAAATTTTCCCTAAGTATGGAATATGTGTAATTCCTGGGACATGTACATGATAGGTACATAGTAGACATGTAATTTTTGTTTGCATAATGTGGGTATTAGCAGCTAAGGCTGCATCATATATGTTCCTTTTCTTTATAGTATCCTCTATGATACCACTTGGCATACATGTATACAAGAGCACTCCCCACAAACATGTCACAGTGTAACCCAATTTTCATTATGTCTGCATGAACCTGTCTACCATTTTCTTTCCATTATAAAGGTAAATTTAGTTGGTTGGATAACTATTTGTTGCATCTAGTGAAATAGGTTCAAGCCTCCTAGAAAATCCCCTATCTCACATAAGCTGCAATCATTGTATTCCATGAGACAACATCTTCTTGAGGCATTTTGTAAAACACATGGCATGAATCCTTAAATCTTCCACCTTAACATAAATGCATATAAGCTTAAACCCTAAAAATGTGTTGGATTCAAACCCACTTTGGATCATTTTTTTATGAACTTTCTTGCCATCTTTGAAAGTAGCTAAGCAAACACATGCATGGAGAACACTAGAAAAAGTGAATTGATTTAGGGAAATGTTTGATTCTCACATCTCATGATACATAGTCAATTTCTTGTTACTATGTCCATGTTAGCATAGGCCACTATCAAACTTGATCATGGAACCATATTTCTATTGGAAACTTCCCTCAATAGCAGGAGGGCATCAACTAAATTGTTGCACTTAGCATGCGTGATAACTAGTTTCATCTCTAAGGAAGTGTTTTCCTTGAAACCAGTCTGAACAATATGAGCATGGACTAGCTTGGCCTCTAGTATATATATTTGTGATGAAATAGTTGAAAACAATCATAGGATGGAGGTTTGTTTTCGACCTTTAGTTCTGGATAGTTTTTAGCATTGGTAGGTCTTTCATTATGATACTCAAATTGTGAGGTTCCTTAATACTTTGCAGGAGTTTTCTAACTATGAGATGAATTGGATAGGGGAAGATACAAATGAAACTGAGGTTAGGTAGTTTTAGGAGAAAAAGTATCCCAATGGCTTTGTCCCATTAGAGAATCTTTTTTATTAGTGTTATATTGTATAAGAAAGAAAAAGATGTCAGCAATATTGAAGAGGTGGTTGAAATCAATTTGGGATCCGAAGTAACCCCCACAATAATCAAGCTTGGAAAGGGTTGTTAACCTTATCGAAAAGTATAAAGATTCTTTGCCTATATTTCTGATTATTTAAATGCATACAACAATGATATTATTCAACATAATATCCCATTGAAGGAGGATGACAACCCATTTAGAAAACTAAGGCATATGAATGTAAAATTGACACCTATAATTTAGAAGGAGTTGTAGAAAATGCTCGAGGCAAAAATCATTTTTCCTACAAGATATTCAACCTGGGTGGAAAACTCAGTCTCTCTAAGGAAGACGAATAGTTACATTAGAATATGTGTCAAATTCAATAATTTGAATGAACTATCGTTGAAGGACAATGATCCTTTACCCAACAAGGGGTATTTATTGCAAAGGATAACCAGGCCTTGAATGATTTCAATGTTGGATGGTTTCTCAAAATATAATCAAATTAAAGAAGTTATTTCTTCAGCTCCTGTATCTATAAATATTCAAAGGAGTTTCAAATTTTCTAAATTTCTTCAGAAGAAGCAATCGCATGGGTATTTTACAGAATAATGTGCAGGGATTTGAGTAGCCCACAACACATATTAATAAAGACCTAACAGTAAGCATAGATTTTCATCCTTTGAATTAGTCAAATTTATTAGGTAATCTTCACTTTCAATTATGAGAAGTCTATACTCTATTGGGGTCCTCAACTGAATTTCTATATCTACAATTTCTCTTAAATGCTTTGTAACTATGAAATAACTTCTGAACATAGTCACTTGCATGAATATTTTTCACTTGGAATAGATTTTGGTGATATTTCAATTTGGGAAGTGGTATCAAGTGAAAAATTAGTTTAGAAATCATTCAGAATTTGCGATTTATCAAAGCTTGAAATGTTTATGCAGGTATAAATATATCTTTAGAGAGAAAGTAATTTGGGTGAAGTTTTTTGTAAGCTGAATCTCAACAAAATATAGTTTAAAAATTTAAGGTAGCAAGTAATTTGGGTGAAGTTTCCTATAACTTTCTCAAGAACATAGAGTTTGGATCATTTATAGAAATTTTCTATTATATTTGTTTAGGCATTCCTTTCAAAAGAATCCAATGCACGGGTATGGGTTGGTATGTAAATTTGGCTACTTGATCTTGTAGTTAGGTGTCTCAATATTTATCCATCATTTTATTTTTATGAAAGTTAATATTAATTAACCTGACATGAGTTACAGGAGTGACATTTTCTAAGAACATAGTCCACCAGTATCATTCTAGCAAGGTTGACAAATTGCAACAACATCTTGAGGTTGATATTCAAGTTTGGAAAGATGTTTTATTAATGGAGTTTAAACACTTCACAATTTTAATGTTGGTAGTAGGGACATATACATTGTTAGGATCTTCTTGTAACTATATTATATGTTCTTAGCTAGGTTATGGAGTATTTATGATTTATAAATTTCATTTTTTTATATAAGTATTCTCAACAATTTGTTTTTTAGTCAATATTTAGAGCCAACTAGTGTGGCTTATCATCCAAACATTCTCATAAGAAGTCACATTAGTTGGCTAGAAACCTCAACTCAAAAACAAAATATGATAAATTTGGAATTCTTAATCAAAATTATTCATCTCACAACCATCTATACTCTGATTTTTTTGTCTTTATTTATATTTTGCATTAAATTTATTTTAATGACACATATTCATGTATCTTTGCATATTGATGCACATATAGGAATTTTGAATGATATTGCTTTCATCATCCATAATGAGCGGCTTAAATTTATCACATGTGGATGATGATAAGGTCATCAAGATATTTATAACATTGGATTTTTCAAATTCAATTCATTTTATAAATCATGGTTTATAAATGATGGATATTACTTTACAAGTTAAACTTTTAATTTAATGAATATATACAAATTTTTTATTGCTTATTTTTTCTTGTTAATTAAAAATTGAGTTAAAACACACATTTTGAAAATATTTTTTTTCTCAGTATTGTTCTTAGATAGACAAAATGTTAAGTAGTGTTCCATTGAATGATAAATGTTGAAGAAATATTCAACTAAACATATCATTTTTGGCTTGGTAGTCAATAATAGAGATAATGATTTTTTTTTTCCAAATTAATTAAATGATAATTTTAGAATTGATGATTTTCTCAATAAAAATCAAAATAAAATAAAATAAGTCAAATTGATATTTTTTCAAATTGATATATATTTTTTCAAATTATTTCAAAACTAAATAAAAATTGCTAGATTAAATTAGTTTAATTATTTAATCAAATCATTTTTTTTAATTTTATTAAAATCATGTTAAACTTAAGACAAATATATTTAATTAAATTTCTATATTTATTCTTATAAATGGACTTACTTTAAGTGGTTGGTTTCTTTTTGTAATTTAGACAGACCCATCATAAAAAAAAATTAATGATCACTCAAGTTGACCGATAAATGGCTTGTAAAAGTACATAGTAAATTGAATTCTTTGAGGTTCCTTTTTCCAAAGAATCATTTTGCATGCTTTCTTACTAAGGATATTATTCTATACACATTCATCACTTAGTTTTTTGATGAATATTGTTTCCATAGTTTGATGATACCCAATCATGACTAGGTTTCGAAGTATATAGTTCCCATATTTTTTCTTTACACACCTCATATATGTATAGCTCTTATAGGGTGACATTATGTTAATATTTAATAATTACGTACACAGCTTCGGCATACATTATGGTTAGATATTTCTTCAATGCACTAATTCTGTAACCGTGTCCTGGGTCTTAACCATGTTCAACCATAGCTCAACCATAGGTTGCAATCTTGAGCTTTGATTAAAAAACTAAGAGGCTTCCTCCTCACCTAGCCGAAAGTTCTTCAAGGAGTTGATCTATCGCCAGGTGGTAGCTCTTATCTCATGAATCCTTAATAGATGAACATTTATAGAATTTTGGGCACAGATCGATGGTGGATAGAGAGGGACGATTAGGGTAACCACACAATCATTCTGAGTTGGGCAATTGTGTCTCGTTTTGTGGGTTCCATTGAGATGTGAGAGCTCTGCAATTTCTAGTGAGGGTTTAAGCCGAAAAATGACATAGGTTCCCTTTCCTATTTGATTTAGGAGAGGAGTACACTTCGTTTAATTATTCCACTGAGAATAGTAGACTTCACCAAGGGTTTGAATACAACATCACAGTTATGGGTTTCCTCCTTTTGGTAAACAACTGACGCGGCTCTAGGTATGTCATAACCTTGCTCGATACCTTTTGCTTCTATGAGCCAGTAATCATCAAGGGTACTAACTGTGTTACTGCTACCATGAATAGGGGTCTGAGTTACAGGAATGGTCTCAACACTCAAGTAACTGAACCCATCTTAAATTTTCTTTTGTTATCTTTGATTAATAGCATATTTGTGAATTTTAAAGTGTGAGTGACCCTTGACTTGTAATTGTTTTGTAGGTATGAAATGGAGTTTCAATTTCAATTCCTTCTAATCTTGTTTCTTCCGAGCAGTCATTGTCATCTTCTCATAGTTATCGTTGCATCATTTATCAGGTTCTTACTCAATCCCTTCTAAGAGGCCTACTCATGCTCGATAGCTCATTTTTGTTGTTGGATATTGATTCTTAGAAATTACTATGGTTCAAAATTCACATTGATTGATTCCCATTGTTAATTTGGGTCTAGGTTTCGAATTTTGTTGCAACTATTTTCTTTGTTCTCTTTAAAGGATTACTAAGGCTTATGAGTCAAGAACTGTTGACCAGCCAAAGTTTAGGGTTGAATATTGAGCAGAAGAAATCATAATTGTCATTGGTGTTTTCCAAATTAAAATAGCACTCGACAGACTCGACCTTACGGTCGACAGTGTAGGTTTTGTTTTGAACTATCCGCAAGTGAGGGGAATCATTGAGAACACCTATTGACATGAGTATAAACCCAACCAGGACAAGAGTCTCATCCTAGGGGGTCAATGCTTTCAATGAGTGTGGAGATGGAGCACTCTTTATCTTAATTAGGCATAAAATCTCTATATTTGATATTGTCTGGTTCTTACCTTAATAATTCTTGATTAAGTTGTTCATTTTTGAATGGGGTTTCTTTATAAATTCAATACTACACCTTTTGTTCCTCCCCTGCGTAGTGTTCATGAATATTAGATATTTTTTTCTTGTAATAAAGAAGCAATAATTCTTGAATGGTTCAGTTAATGTTTATATTTAATTTCTTCCTTGGTTTTCTCTTAAGAATTTCTCATTACCCTAAGATAGTTCTTATGCTATTTGCATAGATTCTTTATGAAATTAATTAAGAGTTGAAACATTTTCTGCAAAAGAAAGTTTAAATACTTATTTTTGGTAGTTTCAGATTGTTTCTTCATTTATTCATTAAGCATAATGTTTTCATTTAATCGAATTTTGTTTGTTTAACCGGAAGATTCTTTATGAAACTAATCAGGAGTTGAAACATTTTCTGCAAAAGAAAGTTTAAATACTTATTTTGGGTAGCTTCAAATTGTCTGTTCATTTATTGATTAAACATAATGTTTTCATTTAATCATTTTTTTTTGTTCAAATGACTTGTTACAAAGTACTATTTTCGAAAGTCTTAGTTAAATAAACAAAAGAGCTCACAGTAATAATTATTTACATTACTGGGGATTTTACAGCCTTTTATTTTCTTTTAAGCATGTAATTTGAGATCGAGTGAGATGAAATTTTTCTTAAACTCGTTAGACAAATCCTCTAATATGATATTCATGTAATCTAATTAGCTGAGCTATATGAAAAATGGGAAAACGAAAATGGTGCAGAGTTGATTATCATCAAGGTAAAACTCTCTACTCTTTTGGATTGCAATGTTTTATTGCCAAATTTTTTAATAATGTAGCACTTTCAAACATTCGTTGACATCTTTGTATATCCTTCAGGGTGATGGGCAAGCATTTTGTGTTATGGGATACTTGCGGGCATTGTATTATGTAAAGGCAGGTTAGCCTCCGATATTTTTTAAAATGATAGCTTTACTTCTTGGGTATAGTTTCAAAATAGTTGACTGTTACATTGCAAGCTTAAGTAGTAGAATATGTTCATTTATGTCTCATTTTAATCTTGTTGTTAGCTATTTTCCAATTCATCTTTTTGTTTTAAAGATTACCACTGTTAAAGATATATATGAAAGGTAGTTAGTACAACCACATTGGTAAATGTGGTTGATCAACTTTATTTGTTATTTAATAATGTATTATTTGGTTAATCTCATGAGATAATTCTCATAATAATTTTATAATTGTATTAGGTAAATGTGAAAAAGTAAATATGGATATAGAAATATAAAATAGTTAATATTTAAAATTTTATTCATTAATGTAAAAATGATCACCAAAATATGTCATCATTTCTTATATATAACCAAAAGATAGTTATTTTGATTAAAAGAATACTTATAAAAATAAATATCAACACTATTTCTTCACAACAAATATTCAACTGCACATTGACATAAATAATTTATCTGATTTTGTTTATGAGTGCTTTTATGTTATTAATCATGATCCATAAACATTTTTGCAGACAAGCATATTATCGAGCTTATGTACAAAATCTATTGGCTTTACTATGACATCCATACATACAAGAAAAATCTGGTGAGAACTGCCACTTTTTTGTTTATACCATTTTTAATTTCTCATATTTTAAAATTGACTGTAATTTGAAAAATATGACTGTAATTTGTCATTCAAGACTCGTGCTAGTATGTTGGGAAGAATAGTGTATCTTAGATTTTATATGAATCTTTCCAATATAATTGAAGTTTATTAGATTATGTATATGATTTCTTTTCCATGTAAAACTATAATAGATAGTATACATACGAGAGTTCTCCATAATTCTCGTTGGGAAGAATAATTTCTCTTAGATTTTATATGGATCTTTTCAATATAATTGAAGTTTATTAGATTATGTATATTATGCTTTCTTTTCCATCTAAAACTATAATAGATAATATACATACCAGAGTTATCCATAATTCTCATTTAAAACATAGTTAAGATTTCATCGCTAACTTGTTATTTTCCCTCCTACCCTTTTTATAAAAATAGAAGAGGAGGATTTCTCCTCCCATTCTTATGTTCCTATTTAATTAATTGCAAAGAAAAAATTTCATGTTTCAATCACGTAGTGTTTGTTAATGGACTTGCAATGGGAGCAGGTGCAAGTCTAGCAATATTGTCTGCATTTAGAATAGTCATGGAGATTTTTTTCAATTTTAATCAAAGATTTCCTATTTTTATATAGAGGATTAGCATATCTTCTTCAATTATCTGTCCTCATCATAAAAAAAAATATTTAAGCATTTTATTTAGAAATCTATGTTATTGAAATTTTGTTTAAGTATTTTATTTAGAAATCTATATTACTGAAATTGGTAAAGGATTAATTAGCAACCATTTAATATTTAATATTTATATAATATCATGAAAATTATTTCCTTTAAAGTATACAGTAAAATAAATTATCTTCAAATTTCTTATTTATTAATATTTTTCCTTCAATGATCACAGTTCACTTTCTCTCTACTTTTGCTGACGGGTCAATAGATTAAAGCTTGATGTATCCCCCTAAGTAAAGGAAACAACTTGTTTCACGGTGATTGTGAAAATTAATTTTAGAGACGTTCCTTTGGATAGTTTTTCTATAAAGTTACTTCTTGACATTCTAAATTTTTTCTTGGTTCTCAAAGCTCTGGGTCTTTTTGTATCAGTAATAATAGGTAGATATGAAGCTCTTGAAGCGAGTGACTTTGGATATCCTACAAAATATCTTCTGGACTACCATTTTTGAGTTGGAGTTGTCTATAATGCGACTTTTTGGAGATTCCGGTGACGGAATCCGGCGGAAGAAATGAGGTTAAATCTTGATTTTTAGTAGTTAAAATGGTTTTTTAACTGCATATTTAGATTCAGCACCCTGAAAAACCCCTGGGAGCCATTGATTGTGCAGAAATTAACTATCAAACTTGGGATTCCAATGAATTGCTGCCGGATTTTGGCCAGAAAAATCCGCCGGAAAAGCTTTCAAAAAGTCGCGTTATAGACTACTGCTTTTTGAGTTTGTACCTGACACCGTTGGGAAAAGGCAAATCAAGTGATAATGAAGAAATACTAATTCATGTTGGGAGCAAGTGTGTCAATTTTCCATCTTTTGTAAAATAAACTTTCATTAGTAAATTTAATCATTTTATAACATATTAAAATTTCTTTAATAAATACTGGTTATTATTTAATTAAGAATCTAATAATTAATAAAGGAATATATATGTTTTTAGTAAAAGAAATCATTCAAACAATATTAATTAATAATAACCTTTAAAATAACCATTAGTATTATTGTTATTAATAATTAAATGAATAAATCTCTTTGGATTCTATTCACTCCGTTATTAATTGTACCTAACTTCTCTTATTTCTAGAAATAGAATTATTAAATAAAAATAATAATAAATATAAATTTGGCCTAGGTCATAGAGTCAAAAATAGTCGTTAGGTAGCCGTTGGAGTCTCTGCTCCGTCTATTTAACTTGCTATGCCTGATCTGTTTCTTCACCTTGTCCTGACGATGAACCACACTAGTTGGTTCGAAACGCGTCGACAAAGGTCTTTGCTGTTGGAGTCTCTGCTCTGTCTATTTAACTTGCTAGGCCTGATCTGTTTCTTCAGCTTGTCTTGACGATGAACCACACTAGTTGGTTCGAAACGCGTCGAAAAAGGTCTTTTTCATGTGATTTTCGCCGAAGCTCTTCTTATAAACTTTCATGAAGATAACCTTCATGAACGCATGATTGCCAATCAATTGTAAATTCGAATGAATATACATTTTACAATTTTTGTAAATTCAAATGAATATACATTTTATAATTTAAATCCAATTCCAATTATACACTAGTATTGAAATTGTGGAGCTAACCACTGCATATAAATTTAATTTTCCACCATTTAATGTGATTCAAGCTGTTGGTTTTATATGTGAGAAAGTAAACACTTTTATTTTTCCTCATAATATATCATGAAATGAAATTCCAACTGAGGATCTTGCATGTTCAAATTCAATGACATTCAATGACATGAATATATTTTCAGCAAATATAACTCATTCAACAAATCTAAGTGTGCTGCTTTATTATTTTGAAGGTTGCTTTCTAGAATTGTTAAGTTTTAGAAATTGTTTTTCTTTTAGATTTAAAATGACTTTGTTGTTAACTTCAAAAAAATTGTATATTTTCTTTACCATAAAGAACAGAGATTTAAGCTAATTAGAATCATTATTTGGGAACTTTAAATGTTGAAACCACCTTAAAAAAAACATTTAAAATGATTTTGTTTATTTATTTTTTAAATATTTTTTCATATTCTCTTTAAAGAGATAATAGTTGAAATTATGGGCCTATACTTTGTATAGACAATATGTTTTTAATCTCATCTAATGCCTGCGGAGAGACAAAAATGTAATTGTACAACATTTAAAAAAAATTATTTAATTTTTAAATATATTTTTTCATATTGTCTCTAGAGAGAAAATACTTGAATCTATGGACCTATAATGTAATAGTAGAAAATTTAAAAATATTTTATATTAATATATTTTTCATATTGTCTCTAGAAAGACAATAGTTGAAATTATGGACCTATAATTTCTATAGACTATGCTTTTAATCTCAACTATTGCCTCTAAGGAGACAAAAATGTAATTGTCTTTAAAAAGACAAAAGAAAGTGTCTCTAGAAAGACAAAATAAATTGTAATAATTCATGTATCTTTATAGAGACAATAATAATATGTGTTCAATATTGTCTTTATAGAGACAAATTTTTAAGACAATAAAATTTCGAGACACTCAATTTTGACAGACAATATTTAAGAGAATACACAAGTTTCTTTTAGTCTCAAGTTAAGACAATTGACTTGAAAAATGTCTTAAATATTGTCTTAAAAACCCCTACATGTAGTAGTGTTAACAAAACCAAGTGTTAGCAAAAACAATTTTGAGTTAGCATTGTTTAAGTCAGCATAACGGTCAAGAGAATGCGATTTTTTTCAACAATTTACATTTATGCCTTAGTATGATATGTGAAGTGACCCGAAGCACGATTTCGATGGTGTGCAGAGGTTGGTGATTAAGACGAAGATATGCCGTTCTTACTATCTCTCTTTGGATTCCTATGCGGCACCTCCTAGTTCATATTCGGCCTCTTGGTAAACGATCCATTCGTTTATGTGGGTTTAACAATACTTACAATAGATGATAAATAGATTTGCACGACAATTATAAACATTCACCTTTTGGGTATCTTAGATAAGCAATTTTCTGTTTCATGATTGAATAACCTTCATCATAAAGATCTTTTACAAATGTAAAAATTGTATAACAAAATAAAATAGGCAAGTATTCAAATTACTTGGCTGCGAACATCATTAAACATGACTGCATAGCATGATCGAAATCAAAACTGTAGATATAATATTTTTGATTCAGTCTATTATCCTTTAAAATCTACAAGTAACAAAGAATAAAGTAAATATTTTTAAGCATTACACGTTCAATACTCTATGCGTTTACCTGCAATCTTTACCGTTGCAACCTAAAATCCTTATAAAACCCGAATTTAGATAACTCTATTCTAGTGTAAATTTATGTTAGCGTTGTATTTATGAGATGGAGCTGTTAAATTTTTCAATGGTTTTATGGATCCACAGGTACCAAATGGGTTTGGAAGTGCCCTCGGAGCATTGCAGTTGGTTCTATATGTTATTTACAATGACTGGAAGAATACGAACAACGATAGTGCTACATCGTATCCTCTAGAAAAGGAGGCAAAGGTACAGGGCATTGATCAAATGAGCGATGTGGAAAAGGGATCTTATGGGCAGGCAAAAGTGGATGGTGCTCTTGCTTCTCAAGTAAAAGTTTTTAATGGAAATCATACTGGAGTATCAAGCATGAATGGAAATTATACTTGATACGTTGAGTAAACATATGAGCGTCATCAATTGTTCTATTTAGATTATTAAGTGTAGAATTTTTCAAATGAAGAAATGTTTGGACTTATGTTTGGGTTCTAATCCCAGTAAGTTCTTTCTTATTTATAACAATGATATATATAGAGATATAAACATTGGAAAATATTTATATTGGAATCAATTTTAATCTAAACTCTCTATTATTATAGAGGCCACTCCATATCAACCTTCCATATTGATAATGGTATTTTAATCTTAACTCTCTATTATTATAGAGGCCATTCCATATCACCCTTCCATATTAATAAAGGTATTTTGTTTTGGCTGAGATGGTCCTTGTGTTACCTAGACTAATTTATTTTTTAAGAATATCTAGATAAGAATCATGTTCTTTCTCATTGGGTGTATACAAGTGGTACAAGTGATGATTGCATTTTTTATTGGGTATCATACAAGTGGTACAAGTGCTATAATAGCAAGTGATATAAGTGATGATTGCATTTTTTATTGGGTACCATACAAGTGGTACAAGTGCTATAATAAAGACAAGATTTATGTTTTTTTGGCTAAGGGAAGGGTTTCTAAGTTAAACTAGTGTACATTTTTCTTGTTGTCTTGCTACTTGTTAATTTAATTAGATAGAATGATTGATTAAAGTGTAAAATTTGTAAAATACTAATTCACCTTGCTTCTAGTACATCTTGATTCCCATCAATTTGCTTCTATTTTGGTTCTTATATCATTTTATAACTAACACACTTTTGACTTGCTAGAAATGGAATAAAATCCCATATGTGGTTGGAAATGAGCAAATTGTGTTCTTCCTTCTTTGTTTCTTCCCAATTGAGGCTTTCTTTAGCCTCTTCATAATATTGCATACCAGTGCATGGTGATGCATGGTTTTGTAACTCTAAGTGCATGTGGAACTTTTTCCACTTCAAATATCAATACACGATCATCTAAGATAGCACTCGTGAGCTCCCGCTTATGTGTTAAATGTTGTGGTAAATCTGAATCTTCTATGACCTTGTCATTAGGTTTGGAATTCTCATGTGAAGTGCATGAAGAATCATAATCTCGAATACCTTCATCTAGAAATGGTTGAGTTGTTGAGATGTTTCCTTTAGATTTCCATGTAGAGGATCTTCTTCAAGATTTACACTCCTCTCAATAAATATTTTTTCTATGGAAAGTGTTGGGTATAGTTTTTGTACCTACATCCTATACTTTATTTCCCAGTTTTGACACTTTTCCCTTCGGACCAACAAAACTTTACATGTTAACAACCTTTCTCCTTATTGTGAACAACATATTTTAGCATCATGTTATTTTTCCATTTTTGGTACATATAATGATGCAATATTATTTTTCATGGCTGAACCGGGTAAGCATTGGAGTCTTTTGGATCCCTTCCTCTTTTTCAGGTGATTCTTACAAGAATGAGGTTATGGAATGAACAACCACACAGATGAGTTTAATGTTGGAAATCGGTAACAAGAAATTGCTAATAATAGAAGTGCTAAAAATAGCACTGCTAAAAATAGCAGTTTGGGCACTAGTGCTAGATTGGGCAACAAAGAATGAAAAATGGAACTGCAAAAAGTAGAAGTTTTATTTTTAGCAATGCAATGTGGATTCCTATTTTAGTCAAACCTTGGACTAGAAATTGGAAGTAAAATTCGAATTTGGTCTTACGAGCAGTTTGAATATTAATTAATTAAATCAGTTTGAGTTAATTAGTTAAGGAAAATCAAACTTGATGTCTTTGTGAGAACATGCAATAATTTCTCCATTGATTGGGGAATGTGTCCTTGATTTGCTCCATTGGTTGAGGAATTAAGGATGAGTTCTATATTGAGAGGATCAGTTGACTTATTTTAACTTAGTCAAGTCGAGTTAGATTAATTTAACAAGTTGTTAAATTAATGAGATTTAGTTTGTTGATGCTTTCATGCACGTGAAAACTGGTATTTTCAGGTAACTCAGTACTCACTCATGGATAACTGATACATGTCAGTTCAAACAAAGACCTAGTTGAAATCAGATGAGGGATAGTGTACTATCATTTGCTAGGATATTCCTAGTGAATATTCCTTGCATGAGGAAGGAATATTATTCTTTCTAGTATTGCGTAGTTGGACCTGAAGTGACAACAAATATGATTTGGGCCAATTCACACATGTTATGTAATTGGACCCTAATAAAAAATGCGCAAGGAAATAGGGGCTTGGAGGAGTTGTGGAGCCTATATATTTAGGCCTAGATAGTCCATGAGCTACATCATCAGAGTACAGAGAGAAAGATAGCTTTTGAGCTGATTCTTTTTGTATTTTTTTGAGGATTTCCACTTGATTGATAATACAGAGATGGGGTTTTAGGCTGGTTCTTTTCCCGGATAAATTCTTCTGTGTTATGTGTGATTGATTCCTTCTTATCAATTATATGTGTTCATGCTTGATGTTTCTCATGGTTGATTAGCTTCCGCAAAGTTTATGGTAGATGTAGATCTAGTATTATGCTTTATTACATTGCATATATCAGTTTGATTTGTAGGTGAAATTTCTACATGATGTCAGTGAGCTGGTTACATGGTATCAGAGCATAGGTGATCAAGGAAGAATGGTATACAAGAATGAAGAAGTTTGTGGTTTCTGAATATTGAATTGAGTTCTTATCACATCTATTTCACCAATGGAATTCTATGGTTTGAGACTCGAATATGCCCTTGATGGCAATTCGAATTATATAGCCTCGAAGGATTGCATGGAGGCAGTATTAGAAGATAACGGTCTAGAGGACTTCATTGATTAAGAAATCCAGAAGCCGATTGAAGCTAGAGCTAGGAGAATCATCCTAGAGGGAGTTCAAGATCACATAGTCTCGAGCCTCCATGTGAAGGAGACTCCACTTTCGATGTGGAAAACATTGAAAGATCTTTATCAAAACAACAGTGATCAGAGGAAGCTCGCACTAAAGGACAAATTTCGAAAGATCAAGTGTGAAAAGGATGACAAGTTCTCTATGTATCTGAACAAGCTCACCTCATGCAGGGATGAGATTGCAAGTGTAGGAGTCGTGACATCTGATGGTGACATGGTGAGTCTAGCACTCCTTGGCCTTCCTAAGAGTTGGCATAGCTACCAAGACTTGGTTAATGGAAGAAAGAAACTACCACATTGGGAACGACTATGGTCAGATTTGATGCAGGAGGAGATTAGACGAAGCACCAGAGACAGTTCTTCATCCATGGAGGATGAAGAGGATTGTGCCTTAGCGAGTAAGGTGAAGAAGGGGAAGGAGAAGGTTTCTCTTTCCGAATCCAGTTCTTCCCATGGTAGGAAGAAGTTTGACAAATCAAAAGTGTGATGCTTTCGTTGTCATGAGGTGGGCAATTTTGTTACAAATTGTCCACAGAGAAAATCCAAGAAGGAATCCGGGGAAGGATCTGAAGGTGAGGCACTTGCTTCACAGTTCAAGTTAGATTTCACACACTTCTCATGCATGGTTTCATCAATGGTAGGAAGTGGTTGGTTTCTTCACAGTGGAGCTCTTTCCACATGATGAGTGATAAGATTTTGTTCAGTACTTTCGAGGAGAAATATCTCGAGATACTCATAGCAATGGGTAATGATGAAAAGTATAGTGTCTCAGGTGAAGGCATGGTTATTTCTCAGAGGGAGCATGGAGCTCACCTTACCTTGACCAATGTCAAGTATGTACCAGGACTGAAGAGAACCTTGGTGTTGATTGCCATGTTGGAAGACAAAGGCTATGATGTAGTCTTCAGTAAGGGTAAGGTTCTTCTTAGACACATCATCACTAGACAAGTGAAGCAGATCGGTTCACGAGTCAAGAACCTGTATGCTCTTGAGGTTCAAGATGCATGCAAAGCCTTGAGGAGCATGGCAACTGATGGAGACTTGGTGGTTGAGAGGGAGGGTATATTACCTCTCAACATGTAGCGCCAGAAGAAGTCTCAGACGATTGTGGAGGAGCCACGATTGGTTTAGTAGCTTTCGGAGGTCGTGGAGCAACCACAACAGGGGAAGCTGAGTGGAGATCGAGTAGAGACATCTACTCATGCAAAGACATCTTGAAAAATTTATCGAGATACCAAATAATAAATATTTATTGTGTATAAATTATAAAAGTGGATATGATACTTGAAATGCTTATGTCAAAAGAAAATTTTATTTAAGGTAAAGATAAAAGTTTAATGTGAATATAGGTACACACCAACTCAATAACATATGAGATCATGGACGTCTTAAGCTAGCTTTAAATTCTAGCCAAGACTACCTAAGGCTCAAACGAGGTTGATATAAAGACACAAACCATTGGGAGATCGACGAGAATGTTGCATTGCAAAACATTAATAACATTAAAAATATTGTTAAAATATTGTTACTTCTAAATTCAAAGAAAAAATGTGGTGTGAGAAAGATTTAGTAGCTAAAAGAAAATTAATATATTATAAGGAGGTCATCAACCCCATCCTAGAAGATCAAAAGTATCTCTCTGTTTTAACTATCTCAAAGAAGAAAATTAATGTAGCCAAGATTAGAACGAACTCTCGTGAGCTCAATAGTGAAATTGCCAAGTTCCTAAAATACCATGGATGGAAAGGATCTCTCATCACTCTGAGAATATGAACATCGAGGATGAAAATCACTTCTTCTTAGAGTGTGGGTATGAATATTGAGGATGAAAATCACTTCCTCTTAGAGTGACCCACTTGCAACCATTAGACCTCAGTTTCATAATCTTTGTTACATTACTGACCTTCCTAGCCTTTTAATATGTCAAAATTATAGTGAGCTCGGGAGGTTTCTCTCCAAGCTTTTTGAGCATAGGAATAAAATCTTAAATCAAACTAAATAATTTGTTTCTTTAAGTCGATAGACCGAAATTGGTCTCAATGGATGTTAACCACCATATCATCATAATATCAATAATGTCTTTAAATAAACTATATATTATATATATAAATATATATATTATAATAATATTAATACTCAAATTAAATTAACATTTTATTTTTTTAAAATCATAAACTTTACACAAAAGCAACGAATCAATCAATAATGTTTTATATTTTAAATTATAAAAAATTTAAAAATAAATTTACATTTATATAATTAATATTTTAATTAAAATATTTATTATTCCCCTTAGGTCAACTTGTCATATTAATATATAATTGAACAAAACAAAGAAAACCCTAAATTAAACCATAAAATTATTAAAATATTTAATTAAGATAACGCAATTCACAGATATCAGTCAAGAAAGCAAAGTGACATCAATCAACTTCTATTTTGTAATGTTCATATATAATTTAACTAAACAAATTTATACCACAAAGCTATCTGAAAACACAATAGAAAAACCCCTAAATTAAACCATGAAATCATTAAAATATTTAATTAAGATAACACAATTACATACATCAGACAAGAAAACAAAGTAGAAATCAATTAAATTCTTTATTGTTATTACAAAATAGTAATAAAATATTAACTTATAATATAAATATCTTATGACCCTTTTGTAAAAACTCTAACTAATTCAATTAAAAAATAAAAGCATCACTCGCAAGGAATCTGAAAACGAAACAACCAAACTAAAATTAAACCATTGAATTATGAGAATATTTAGTGACATTAACATAATCGAGAGATGCATCCGAAAGCAAAGCAAGCTCATTTTGATTAATGTGTTTTGGAGTTAATGCTTACATTCCATATTTAAGGAGTTGGTTTGTGATGGTTGAGAAATTCTCTCAACCACTCTCTCTAAATTAGGAATAAGTTGGATCTCAGAGACTCTATTTAATAGAGTGATCTGAATGTAATCTGTGTGTGAGTGCGTTTACAAATGCACCAATTGTGCTTAATATAATTATATTTTTGTAACTGTGTATGAATTTAGTTGTTTTTATCATGGTATCAGAGCTACTAAGATCTGAACCTGTGTTGTGAGGAGGGGCATCTGCATGTTAACTGAGCAAGAGATATTATATTCGAGAATTCGTATGGTCCTGGTGATGACGGTGTGGATGATCAAGCTGTTTTTATCATATCGATCCATTGATGTCCAAGCAGTGAAATAGTTTTGCTGACGAGAGTACTGCCACGATTTGGAAAAATAAACGTTTGTGTCTGCGCGAGGAGTCTACAGAGCGGAAGAGATAAGAAATTTTGCAATCCCTCAGAAATTTTGGTTTCTTATTACCGATTTGACCAGGGCGTGTCCCTATAGACGATCTGTCATGTTGAGCGATTGCTGAGCTGAATGATGGTGTGAAAGTGGTGGAATTGACCATTGCTCAAGATATATCTGCGCAATTCGTTGATGTGGTGGACTGCTTTTTACCCGGCGGGGATCGGTCACCCGATCATGTTTCACAGGGAATCCATGTTTGGAATCTGATCGAAAGAGAAAGGCAAGAGGATCATGAATATTAGTATCAGGCAGGCTGTGTGAAGATAACAAGCTCGGGATTGGAGCTCATATTGCACGTCTTCTGACCGCGGTGCTTATTTACCGACAAAAGGTGAGATGGCTGAGGTTTAATGCAGCAACAGGTTTCTGGATGTGCAAATTGCGTTGTTTCTTGTTGTCTGAAATGGGAGAGGAGACCCTGTCACATCGAAGTGAGACCCTCGCCCTGCCATCGGATTAACAAAAAGGAGTTTTCTATAATGCGACTTTTTGGAGATTCCGGTGACGGAATCCGACGGACGAAATTGAGGTTAAATCTTGATTTTTTGCAGTTAAAATGGTTTTTTAACTGCATATTTGGATTCAGCACCCTCAAAAACCCTTGGGATGCTTTGATTGTGCAGAAACTAGCTATCAAACTTGCGATTCCAATAAATTGCTGCCAGAATTTGACCGGAAAAACGCATTGGAAAAGCTTTCAAAAAGTCTCATTATAGACAACTACTAACAAAAATTGGTGAGAGTGTTGTCACGATTTGCATTACAGGCTGGCCGGGGCGAAAGATCCGTCCACCGGGCGCCTGCCATCGTCATCTATGTACAGGTAGTAAAACCCTGATCTAACCTAATCAAATAAATCAGAGGCGAAAAGATCTGGTGAAACCCTCATGTGTTTAAACTTTAAAGTTATTCATGCAAAGCCCCGTCTGAATTTTAAAGAGTGTAGATTTTGCTTTGTGAGAAACTTATCTCTTGCGACATTTCATCGCCTTCGCTGTGTTCAGAAGAGTGATTCATGTGGAGAAGGGATCATCAAAATTCTGTCAATTCAGATGGTGGTGATGGTGATGCGTCTGTGGTGAGATACATGGTCTTACCTCTCGATGATCCAATAACAAGTATGGATCCCCAAGTGGTGGTTCTTTTCTCTGGAACATGTATAATGCAGTATGGAGGTATGAGCTTGGCCATAGTTAGAAATTAAATGCAGATCGATATATAATGCCAGCAGATTTTTTGGGTTTTATATAGCAGGATGTTTCATTGTTGAGGTGTTCACCTATTAAACTCTTTTAAAAATAACTAGCAGTTCAACTGTGTGTCTCATGCCAGTATTTAAAGATCAAGTAGTAGGAATGCTCAATATGGATGGTTGTCCAAATAGTATGGCAGTTGCGGATCTAGGGAAGGATCCCTCATTAGTGGTAGACGTGGAAGTGGTTTCCTAATGAGGTTATGCGACAGATTGGGATGTTGTCCAGTAATTGACTTTGGGAGATCCTTGATTCGGGAGTTGAGAAAGGAACTCGGGAATCCAACTTGCCAACTGATGAGCCCCAAAAATGTACAACTATTTGGGCTCATTCAACTTCCTAATTTGGCTTAGTCCACCATTCTCATTTGTTTATTGCATGTTTTTGATTATTTTTATGTTAATAGAGTGAATTTGGTTAGTCATTATGCCAACAAGTCTAATGGGTGCTTTGTGTAGCCTTGTTGGTCAACTTGGAGACAAAATTGAAGGTCTTAATGAGCACTTGGCAGCCAAATTCGTGGGAGAACAAGCTAGAGGATTTGTAGGAAGGTGTCCCCCTCATTTATGGGTCCTTACCTCGAATTCTCCACCATCAGCTCGGAGTTCAAAGGCCACCGAATCAATCAGCACAAGGGCAGCCAAGCAAGTCAAGTTGGACTGTTGTTAACTACAAGTCTTGGGCAGCCGAGTCCCTAACTTTTAGGAGGACTGTTGGGTCCTCGAAATTATATAAATAAGAAGGCTTGGGGCCTCATTTTGGTTAGCTAGTAGGCAGCTAGTTGTTAGCCATTTGATAGTCATTTTAGCTGGTAGTTAGTCATTTTGTTTTAGCCATTAGTTAGCTAGCTTGTAATTCAATTTGTAGGCCGTGGATTAGTTTTGCTTTCAGCTCTTTCTCAAGCTCTCCTTGTGGACAGTTTTGATGTAATTTTTCATTCTTGGTTAATAAAGATGGATCCAGCTTTGCACCAGCTCTAAATATCTCTTGGGAGGCTGTAGTTCTTAGGGTTGGGCCCATCTCAAGCGCCCAGTACCTCCCTTGTTTATATTTATGTGTCTTTGCTGCATTCTCATAATAAAATCTGCTATTTGGATTTAAATGATGCGTTGTTCTTTAGGTTGCTTTTGATGATTATAAAAGGTTTTTAATGTTCAGATTTGCTTGATAGGTTAATCACAGGGAATATATTCAGAAAAAAGGCTACCAAGTACTTTGGATCTCACCTCCCCTTCAGTGGAATCATGAGCTGGGACCAATGTAACCTTGTTGCCAACAAAAACACTTTCTTTGCTTCACCATGCATTCATTAGTGTTTGAATCTCATTTGCAGAACTTGATATCAGTTTGGATGCATGTTTGGGTTTATAAATACTTAGTTTCATAATTGTTTCACATAGGTTTCATTTCTTGTTTTCCATTTCTGTTCATATTTTTCATGGCACAATCATCATAGGTTAATAAATTTCTCGTTTTGATGCATAAGTCATTTGTTTCATTTGCGTTGCTCCTTCTCAAACCATTTTCTTCTTCTTCTTCTTGATCTATCCTCAAGTCCTATTTAACCTCTGTCTCACTCATGTACCCTCCAAACCTCCCATTTCCCACATAGCTCCATCTCCTTCAACTTTCGTTGACATAGCCCTTTATCTTCCAACCTACTCCCTACACTCATTTCCCATCCTATTCCTTCATCTGATTTTCCAGCTCCTGAGCCATCATCAGGTCCATCTCCATCTCACTTAGCCTCCCACACCACTCCAACACTCCATCATCTCCCAAAACCTCCACGGCCAATCATCCTGTAGAATTGCACAGAACATCCTGTAGAAGACTTACAGGACTATCCTGTAGAAACCTCTGAGTATCTTGTAGGATCCCCTGCAGACATCCTGTAGGAGGCCACTCACTCAGTTGCTGAGCTTCTGAATGTGAGGAACCTCTGTGGATGGATGCTAAGTATCCCTAGGGACCTCTCCTAGCCTCCCCAACCTGTCCCACATTTTCCTTCCTTCTCCATCCCATTTGCACAACCAAACCCTGATAAGCACAAAATCACAATCATTCCACCCACTTAATGAAAAAGTACAAAAACATGTCTTTTATGATGCAAGTAGTTTAGATCCATGCATTTTCACTTATTAGAGGTAGTAGCAGCATTAGTAGAAGTTTCATTCACATTCTTTGCATTATAGAAGTTAGACTAGTCAAATTAGGGTTTCCTAGGCTTACATGCTTTGATTTGCTTTCAGTTCATTTTTGTCAAGTAGATTAGTCTC
>APFE030021731.1:0-13386 GCA_000404065.3 Pinus taeda
GTGTGCACTGGGGTACGCACCCCATGAATGGGTGACCCGCGTATATGGACGCGGTCCCTGCACGTTATAGCTGCGGGTACGCACCTCCTGAACTGTTCTCCTGCGTACTTCTTTATTTTTCATCAAAAATGAGAGCCATGCCATGGGTGTTGCCATCAAGTACAACTTCTGAAACATATAATCATACCAGAACCATAATGCCAACAGAAAGCAGCCTTCAAAACCAATGAAGGGCTGTACGAGTGGCTAGTCATGCCGTTTGGTTTGAGCAACGCTCCTAGTACTTTTATGAGGTTGATGAATGAAATTTTAAAAGAATTTATTGGCAAGTTTGTGATAGTTTATCTTGACGATATTTTAATTTTCAGCAAAATGAAGGGAGAACACCTTCAGCATGTTCGAAGAGTGCTAGAGAAGTTACAGCAGAATAAACTACTGATAAACTTAAAAAAATGTACTTTCCTGCAGAAGGAACTAGTTTATTTGGGGTTTGTAGTCGCAAAAAATGAATTGAAGATGGATCCAAAAAAGATTGCAGCAATCATCAACTGGCCATCACCCAAGAGCTTGTTTGAGGTACGTAGCTTTCACAGATTGGGAAGTTTTTATCGGAAGTTTATTAGAAATTTCAGTGAAATCTGTGCACCAATGCTAGACACCATCTAGAAGGTCAGTCAACCTTTTTGTTGGACTAGTGCAGCAGAGGACAGCTTTCAGCTTTTGAAGCGGAAGATTATAGAGAGACCAATCTTGAGACTACCCGACTTCAACAAACTTTTTCAGGTTCGATGTGACGCAAGTGGGACAGCTATTGGCGCTGTGCTCAGTCAGGAAGATAGACCAGTGGCATTCTTTAGTGAGAAATTAAATGAAAGCAGGCAGAAATACTCCTCGTATGACAAAGAATTTTGTGTCGTGGTCCAAGCTTTAAAGCATTGGAGACACTACCTGCTGGGCAACGAGTTTGTATTATTTTCCGATTATTCAACATTACAATATGTAATGCAGCAGCACAAATTAAACCATAAGCATGTCAAATGGGTAGAATACTTGCAGAGTTTCACCTTCATGCTAAAGCACATTAGTGGGCAAGCCAATAAAGTGGCAGATGCCTTGAGCAGAAGAGCTTTGCTCTTACAGGAAAGCAGAATACAGGTGATGGGATTCGAACATCTAAAGGATTTGTACCAGACCGACACAGACTTCAAAGAATCCTTTGAAGCCTACCAAAGTCTCGTGTTGAGGAATACAAGTCCATGGTTGGACTACAATTTGCAAGAAGGATTATTGTTCAGAGGTGGACAGTTATGTATCCCCGACTGTTCGATGAGAGAAAATATTGTACGGGAGAAATATAGTGGTGGTCTAGCCGGTCATTTTGTCATAGACAAAACTTTGGAGCAGCTTGGACACTTTTATTACTGGCCCAGAATGCGCAGGGATATACAACGATATGTGAACAGGTGTAAAGTCTACCAACTGGCGAAAGGACATAGTCAGAATACCGGACTTTACACGCCACTACCTGTTCCGAGCAGGCCATGGGACTCAGTCAGCATTGACTTTGTCTTGGGACTACCTAGAACGCAACAAGGGTATGACTCAGTGATGGTGGTGGTAGATAAATTTTCAAAAATGGCTCATTTTATTCCTTGCCGGAAACTAGTGATGCCATGTATGTAGCTCACCTGTTTTCACGAAAGTTGTTACATTACATGGCCTACCCAATTCTATCATTTCTGACAGGGATGTAAAATTCACAGGACACTTTTGGCGCACCCTGTGGAAAAAGTTGGGCACGCAACTGAATTTCAGCTCTGCGTATCATCCGCAGACTAATGGGCAAATGGAAGTGGTGAACAGGAGTTTAGGAAATTTATTACGGAGTTTGACTGGGGAAAATTCACGGTTATGGGATCGTGCTCTCGCTCAGGCAGAATTCGCTTATAACGATTCGCCCAATCGTAGCACCGGACATAGCCCGTTCCAAATCTTGTACGGCATGCATCCTCGGGGAATACATGAATTGCGAGATTTGGGAAAATTAGAACGGAGAAGCGCAGATGGAGAAGATTTTGCCGAAGCAATGAGCAAACTACATGAACAGGTAAAATTAAAATTGTAGGACAGCGTACAGAAATACAAGCAACAAGTAGATTCAAGGCGAAGGGAAGTACAATTTAATGTCGGAGATGAGGTCCTCGCGCACTTGCGCAAGGAACGATTTCCTAAGGGCACGTATAATAAATTAAAATTTAAAAAAATTGGTCCCTGCAAGATCTTGCGTAAATTCTCAGCCAACGCCTACGAAATTTAGCTGCCACCTGATATAGGCATATCACCTATTTTCAATGTGGCGGATCTGTTCCCATATACTGCCCAAGCAGAGGAAGACAGTGTGGTATGGCCAGAACGGGACACCCAAGTTGGAGACAGTTCTTGGATGAAGCATATGCCTTCGGCTCAATCCCATGAGATTGAAGGAATTTTCAGTACACAGGTAGCCAAGAAGACACGTGGGAAGGAATATCTGTGATATCTTGTCAAGTGGAGAGACTGTCCAATGGAGGACAGCTCATGGCTCGACGTGGCACAGATACGGAAGGCTGGCTATTTGGTGGAGGAGCTCATGGAACGGAGCCATGAATTTCTTTTACCCCGGGAGCCTGATGCAGGAGCATCTAGCTAATAGGGAAAAGACAAAAGTGAGGGAATATGGTTTCTGAAGAGGACAAAGAGATTAATTCATTGAGTGGAAAACATACTTGTTTTTTTCTTTTCTTTTATCAAGTTACTTAAAGATTATTGTAATAAGTTGTAATTAGGAGTAGTAATAATTAGATTAGAGTCATTATTTTCAAACAGTTCAGTTACTGTTGTAAAAAGCATGAAAAGAAAATGTACTAGACAACTAGACAAAGTTCCGTATGGGAAATAACTGATGTAACTAATTGAACAAACTGAACAAACTAACAGCAGTTAGAACGGCTTGTAAACAGTGCTATTAAATAGTGGAAAAAAGCACAATACGGGGGTTCAGACTGAGAGAGAAATATAGAAAGAAAAAAATACAATTTTCTGTGCACATAGATCCTTACAGCATCCTATTCATTTCTGAAATATTTTTTGTATTGAATTACTGTGTGAATATTATCAATGCATGGTCACAGAACTTAAATCGAAAAAGGGAGATATTCGAATGCAGAGGTTGTTCAATTCAGAGGAGTAACGATGCCCATCTACAGGCGACTCCAACAGAATAACCAAACACACAACAAGAAATCTTCTATACAAATTCCTATATACGAAATCAGAGTTTTCCATTACAGTGAAGAGAACAACCACAGAAAATCCAGGTATGCGAACTTAAAAGCATAACCAAAATTCAATTCCAGATAGTTCATATACAGTCATCAAAAAGTTATTGTCCATTTACATTTTGTGCAAAAACTTAAGAACGAACCAGTTCACGGACTTGGGAACCGTAACCATTACCAACATAAACCAAAACCCCATAAATCCCCAAACCCACTCCTATGACTCGACAGAGACATTACTCGACAACAAAACTAAGCACAGACAGTGGCTCGAAGCCAACAACCATACCAAACCACACGCCCAAAGACTCAGGGCAAGAAAACCACAAGTAAACAGAATGATGCTACTCGTAATTCCTTCAGAATAGTCGAGTGTCCAAGCACTGAAACCCTCGGTCGCTCCACCTGCAAGGGAAACCAACAACCAAGAGTCAAATTACAGTGGAAACAAAATACAGAGGATTAAAACAATTTTATTTTTGAATGAGCAAATACTACACAGGGGTTCCGCTTACCTAACAGACAAGCCGTGACCACCGTAACCTCGGATTGTCTTCCTGCTCACAAGGAGTCGAAGATGATTAGAACCAGAAAGAAGAACAAGTACAAAGATATAACATAGAAGGAAAGCTTACCAGTCAAGTTGGTGGAGGAATCGACAGAGAACGCCACCATTAGTTTGCTGAGACCATGCATGAGCCGAATCAGTGCTGAAGAACGAGACCGAGAACCGCATACTCATCAACCAACACACAGAGGTGACAATAGTGAAAACCCAGGTGACAAATCAAGCAAAGGACGCACAGAGGCAGAGACCCGTAAAGCCGACAACAGAAAACACAGGAACAGTCTAGACACAAGCAGAGAAACAAACCTTACCAGGGTTCAACAGTTCAACAGACAAACGAGACACTTCCAAAACAAATTCTGAACCAATGGAGCCGTGAAGACCGTCGAGAGCATGCAGCTCGAAGAACTCGGCGCAACAAAACCCCTGACCAGCTAAAAGAACCCACATTGAAACTTGTAGACTACCATCTCGTAGCTTAGAGAACTAGGTGGACGAGTTTCGAACAAATACGAAAGCATCACAGAAAAAAAATCACAATGAAATCGCAAGGGTCGCCGAGAGCTCGCAGACTGAAGGACCCGAGGAAACACAAAACCAACTAAACGCAAGGGTGGCGAAACCCTATACCAAGGCGGGGTTTTAGGATTCCAAGAAGGGATAGGTGTCCGCTCAACACATAACCAACGTACCATTACCGTAGAACCTCTTAATTAAACATAGATTGAAAATCAAGTTGCATATATCCGAAATCCGGTGATTATAAACATCAATTGACAGTACAACATCAAGTGGGGAGTAACAACGGCGGGACCACGTGGGCTGGCCCCATCACCAAGCATTTAAGCTTTATAGCCTTCACTTCGAGCCCCAAGTTCAAATGACATTGTACTTCAAATCTTGCAAGGAAAGTAAATTGGTATAAACAATGACAGTGAAACAACTTCAGCAAGATGCATCAGAAATAATAGTGTTTCAGGAGCCGACCATTCACCTGTCCTCCTGAGCATTCTTGACCATCCATTTCCTACAATAAATATGCATTTTTTCCTTGATAGGCTGAGATTTTATAAGGTCCTTTCCACAGATTTTCAAACTTACCATGTTTCCCTTTTTCTTCATTTCATGCATCCCATCGCAGCACTGCATCTTCCAGCTGAAACTTTTCCGCCTTGGTCTTGCGGTCATAAATTTTCTTGATCTTCTCTTGCAGCCGGAAATTATTTTGAGAAACCCCTTCCCTTGTTTGTTGAAGGTTAATTATTTCATTGATCTCGCGCTGAATATCATCTTCTTCACTGTCGGCTTCTTGCAATAATCTCATGACCGAGACTACAAGTGATGTAGGAAACATTGTATCAGTACCATAAACCAATTCAAAAAGCGACATACCTATTAATTTCTTACTGCTCACTTTGTCGGCCCACAAAGCATTGACAAGTTTTCGATGCCAATTCTTTTTGTTTTCCTCCAACATCTTCTTAATAATGTTTACCAAGGATTTATTTGAAGACGTGGTTAGTCCATTGCCCAGCGGATAGTATGCCATGAAATGACCCAATGTGATGTTGTATTTGTTGCAAAACTCAACCATTTTCTTCAACTTAAATGTTGTTGTATTATCTGTAATAATATTGTGAGGGCAACCAAAACGAGACAAGATATTGGACTCTAAAAACTGAATAATTACCGTGTTCATAGCTTGCCTTGTCAGAATGGCTTCAATCCATTTGGTGAAGTAATCGGTAGCTGTCAAAATCCATATGTGTTGTGTTGATGATGTAGGATAAATTTCTCCTATGAAATCAAGCCCCCACTACTAGAAAGGTGCATTAACTACAACTGGCTTCAAAGGAAGAGGAAGCAGCTTCATTTTTCCCTAAAAAACTTGACATTCATGGCAGCGCATGACTTTCTTATATAAATATGAAAATAAAGATGGCCAATAATACTCTGCTCTCAAGATTTTATTAGTTGTTGTTTTCTAAAACAAGTGACCCCCACAATCTCCTCTGTGAAAATCATTCATTACCTGCTGAGCTTCATTTTCGACCAAACAATTAAGAAGAACCCCTCCCGGATCTTTCCAATAGAGAGAACTATCTAAAATGAAAAATTTTGCAAACATCAGTTTTATTGATCTACATTTACTTTTCGACATTCCGGGAGGAGGAGAAAGATGTTGAATAACATATACTATATCGAAATACCAAGGTGAGTTGAGAAACATTTCTGATACCTAAATGAGCGTGCCACCATATTCTTCATCTGACATTGCTACAATAAGATTTATGTCTAGAGCATGAAGATTCGACTCAGCCATGAGTTTTTCCAAGCCTTGACCTTTGATCAGTTTCGTGGGCTTAATCTCAAGATCATACTCTAACATCGCTGCTATCCACTTACCTCTTCTTCCTTTTTTCTGATTGTTTGAGAGTTCAGTCTTTGACTGAAGATCCTTCCTCTTTTGAATAGGACTGGCCGGTACATCTCTACTCCGCAAAGAGTATTGTTTCTTCTGTGCGTTCAAAGCGTTCATATAGCCACGCTGATAACCATCATATTCGGTCTCCAAAACAACATCATTTGCTAAGATATAGTCCTCATCCTTTAGAATGTCGGAACTTTTGCATACTCCTCATCTTTGGTCAGAAATATAGTCATACCATCTGCAGTGAAGAAATGATTTGTTTCAATTACCAAATCTTCCTCCTCTTCTTCTTCCACTCCTTGAACATAATTCTGCTGTAACGGGGTTTTGATCTGATGTTGTTGTTGTGCTGGTTGTTCCGATGATTTTTGCTCTGTTTGCTTGATTCAAAATTGGGGTTGCTACCCTCTAAAGTTTGGGTTCCGGATCTGCGGTTCAGGTCTGTCTGTGATGGAAAACCAGTCAACCATCCTTTCCATTGTTCAAATCAATGTATCCATTTTTACATCTGAAGTAGATTCTTCTTCTTTCACGGTCACACTTTTCTTTGATCTCATTCTTGCTCTTTTAGCCAACAAGTTCTATTCTATGCTCACAACATTCTTTTGAATGTCTTCTAGAGTTGTAGGATCACATTCATGCAACTGATATGCCATATCGACATCAAATCCATCTGGAAACTTAAGCAAATCCAATCTCTCTGGTGGTTTGATATTTGCAGGGATAGCATTGTATACTGCATTAAATCTCACACAATAGTTTTGCACACTCTCGCCAACATTTCTTTTGATGTTCTCATATTCAAACAAAATCTGAAGGGGATTCTTCTTCACTTCCCACCAATCTAGGAATTGCCTCTAAAGGACAGGTAGAGCAGTGATAGAAGCTACTGGTAGGGCTCTGAACCATTTCCGAACTTTTGCTCCAAAACTTTGTACAAATAGCCTCATCATCACATCTTCAATTTCAACTTCCTGGAGATCAAAGGAATCATTCATCTTGTTATGTTTTGTTGAGATTTAATAGTTTGAGTGTCATCAAAGAAAGGTATTTTGGTTTGATAATCAAGGGGCATGGCGCCAGGATTTTGAGGAAAAAAAAGGGTTGCATATCGGGCAGCCATAACTGGAGGTGGAGGAAGCGGTGGATTTAAAACAAGGATTGGGATATTTGGTATAATCAAAGGGGAGGTAACAATAGTTTGAGTGGTGTGAACAGTCTGTGAAGAAGAAGGTGGAGGATGAGGGATAGTTTGAGTGGTAGTAGATGCAATGGAAGTATTTGGAAAATCGAAAGATGGCCTATGAATCTTATTTTGCACCCAAATGTTTAAGTTTGAAGAGAGGTTCTGCAAATGATCAAGAGTGTGAATAAGTTGTGACCCTGATTTATTGTGTGAAAACGAGTCTTCAACAAGGTTATGAAGAGATATAGAGGAATCAACAATTGTCTGATCAGTCCAACTTAAATATTTACTGTGAAATAAACTCTGCTCAAAATTAATATCAAACTCAATGTCTTGCAAAGTTTCTAACCTTTCTGGGAGTGAATTAACTCTAGGAATGAAATTCTTACTTGATTGTTCTCCGGTTAAACTAGGTCTCTCTGCAACTTTCTTAGATTTTTGCCCAATTTTATGAGGATCATTGACAATGGTCAAAGGATTCAGATCTGGATTGGATCTCGTGTATTTTCGGGAAGCTAGTATGTCTAATTTTGAAAATTAAGATATTGCTTTACAACTTTCCAAATCAGCCTATGACTAAATTCTAAAACTCATCATCCATAGGCTTAAGAATTTAAATAAAACAACTTACTGGGGTGTTTAATTTCTGATTTTTCGTTCCCTAGTGTGGTCACCACTATGTTATCACGTGGATTGAACCTTAGGCTGAATAAGGAAAATCGGGGTAACCACAAACCACGCTTAGCCAAGTAGCTAGCCCTACTATGCTAGGAGAGGGATCTCTCTGTAAGGATCTCAGCCAAATTGACTAGATCTAGAAACTGATATTAGGCTAGGTATAGTAGCACAAGGTTTGATTTGATTTTGAAGGGTTTTGCTGGATCAAGAGGAGCCAAATAGTTAGGGCAAGGAAATTAGGTCAAAACTGTAGGGTTTTCAATGGGGCAAGGTAGGCACAACGATTAGAACCTTAGGGTTTGATGGATTAGGCGAAAAGACATGTGAGGAGCTAGGAAGAGCATGTAAAACTCATGGATTCTTCCTAAACTGAAGAAAACACAGACTGTGAAATGTCTACCCAAAATAGAGCATAAAAGTTATGGATTTTTCCTTTCAAACTTGTATACATTCACATAAGAGTATGAAATGATGAAATGGAGTCAACAATACATTTTAACACATGAAAACATAAGAAAAACTGAACTGAGCATCATACCACATGGATCCCAAATAAATAGCTGTAATTTTTCATTAATCTCCTGTTGTAACTGATACAAAATGATATTTTATCAAAGCATAAGCATCCCACTGAGTCCAACCAACATAATGACTGAGTAAAAGCATCATATAGACCCCAAAAAACTAATCCTAAGCTTAGGGGGTCGAATCCATGAGGAGGAGCCGTTTCCAACCAAATCTGAACTGCTAACAAGAAAATAGGTTGGTCAAAGTGACTCATCCCTAATTCAAACAAACTGATACATTACACTCCATAATTTTTTTTTACCTAATGAATATAGCCTAGTAAGATCTAGAAGCATCATAATTACATTCAACAGATCAATTACGAGGATAAAATCATGATTTGCCAAGGCGAAAGTGAAAACTGGAACGAAACAGTGAAAATCTGTACAAAGTGTCAAACACGTAGCGCTAGTGCTAGGCGCGTAGCACCAATGCCAGGTGCGCCCTTCATCTTCAGGTGGACTTTTGAGTGCCTTCCCGGTGTCTAAATTGGGCCCAAAATAGCTTGTTGGAAATCTCTTCAAGTCCACTTTCCGTAACATATTGAATTTTTTAATTTGGAGTTCCTTTTCCCTGTAGAAAGTCAATTCTCCCAACACTACTCAGTGCACAGCACCCAGGCCAAAAAGATGGGAGAAATGTCATTTTTTGAGGGTTTTTGGCCCTTTTGGTCAACCAGTTCTGCTCCAAAAACTTAGAAAATGCACAGGGTGCATGTACTCATCATTGTGAATCCAAAAATGCTGACCATTTCCTCATTGGATGCCCCAAAAAAGAGTGCAGCACCCAAGGCGCTGCGCATTTTCCTTCCATGGCTGTGCAAAAACTGGACTGAAAAACACATCAACTTCCTTCAAGCTAAAAAATGGTCGAACATGCCCCAAATTGTAATTTTATGGATGATCCAAGGTTAAAGGCATGTAGGGATGCCTCAGCAAGCATGTCAAGTCTCCTCCTCTCCTCTTGCTTGGTCTATTTGTCAATTTTCTCATGAGCTCTTTTGAGCTTGCTCCTTGCCACTTGGTTTCTCCTTTCATAATACTTGGTCATCTTCCTTTGTAACTCAACATCTTTGTTTGCTTTATCCAATAGGGTCTCCAAGTGTGTGTTCACTTTCTCAAGTCAAGACTCTCTGTTTTCAGCTATGTCCTTGACCAATTGCTCATCTAGAGTGAGCTGCTCCTCCAATTCTGCCTCTTTTTGTCTTTCAAGCTCTAAGGCTTTTTTCAATCCTCTTGTTCTTGGCCTGTTTCTTTGTCCCTATTCATCATACAGCTCTCCATAATCTCCATAAGCCTCATCAAGCTGAAATTTTGCTTTCTCAGCCTCCCTCTTTGCCTTGATGTACTTGATTTGCATCAACTCCTGCTTAACCTCTAGCTGCTTATTCTCTTGCTCATAAAAGGAGATATCATATTGGGCTCTTTGTAAACTGACCTCAAGCTCCCTAATTTTGGCATCCTTTGCTCTCAAGGCAGCTTGAGAAGATTTGTTTCCCTCCTCATCACTAGTGTCCACAAGGAGAAACTCCTTTTCAATGTCATGTTCTTCATGTTGTTGTTTGACCTCTGCTTCCTCTACCATTTTCTCTTTTCCTTTAACCCATAATGTTGATGATGAAGGCAAGGCCCCTCCCACTTCCCATGGGGTAAACACCTACCTCTTTCCCCTTTGATAAGTGAAAGCAAATGGCTACAAACTGTTCCTCTTTGGTATACTACTCTAACCATGCTCAGTGTGTACATCATGTCCCTCATTTTCATCATGCTCATCATGTTCCTCATCACTGTCATCATCTCTATTGGGTGAATGAATGGCTACATGAAATGGTGATGTAGATGGTGTGCAGGTGTCTGGTGAAGAATGATTTGTTGAGGATGAGTGATAAGTAGGTTGTGGTGGATGAGAAGAAGTAGATGAATGAGTGGAGGATGATGGAGGAATGCAAGGAGCTGGTTGTGTTGGTAGTTCATTGAATATTTCATTAGCTACGAAGGTCTCCCAAGCAATGCCTAGTTGATCTAAATGATGGAAGACTATCATTTTGATAAGAGAATGATGGAAAATACTATGCATCTGATGAGCTGGATCCCTTTTCTGAGCAGTATATGTCATCTTGTCAATACTTCTGAAAGGTTAATATGGAAAAATGAGCATTCTTACCCTGGTAAAGTGCATTAGAAGCCTAATATGATATGAGTATAGTCTGGAAAAACTGCTTTCCCATGTGAAATATCTCATGATGATCTTCATTAATGGCACATTCTTGTCTAAGAGATAAGAAAAAGGGAAAATTCTTTTCTTATCATTTTTAAACCTTGTTTTAAGATATGGATCATAAAAAATGTGAGGTACATCTCTCTGCTTGAACCATTTATCTCCTACATTTGGAATTCCAGTGGCCTGTGATAGGATGGTAGAAGAGGTGAATGTGACCCCAGCTAAAGGGACCTGGTTGTTTTGCAAATTGAGGATGAACTGCTTGGTTAACTGCTGATGAAAATCCACCCTTTCAACCCTTTGGAAAAACTCAAAAAAACCCATGTACCTGAAACATGATACTACAAGTGGTGATGCCATAAGTTCTGTTGTATCAGTGGGTTCAAATCTGATACTTCTCCCTCCTTTTTTGGTTGGCCTCCTTGGTTGTCTTTCCCCTTCTTTTGAACTATTGTTTTATGCCATGCTTTTTAGGTGAAAACTTGAGGGACTAATATATATGTCAAGGTGAGTGAAACAGTGGTGGAGTGAAATATAGTCAGGATGATTGGAAGGTGACAAAATCTATGAAGTGTTGTAACTTTAATTCAAATAGGTGATTTTGTAAACATACAAGAGAACTTTGCTAGGGTTTCAAAATTTAGGGTGCCAATTTGCTTAATTGGTGGAGGAAAAGAGATATTAGGCCACTTACTTGTTATATGTAGGTAATTGCGGCTTTTATGGCCTGAGAAAATGAAGGAAAGTGATGTTTTGGCACTCCTAGGATTTTCCAGGCTCCTCTAACCGAACGCGTAGCACCAAGTGCTAGTGCACAGCGTCCTCAGCAATCATGCCCTTCTCTGCACAAGTGCGCAGCGCCGTTGAAATCCACACTGAATGTTTTGGGCAAACGCGCCCTTCTTTGCACAGCCATGCAGTGCCACACCCAGACGTGTAGTGACACACCCAGGTGCACAACGACTAACTGAAACGTGCAACACCTCTGAAATTTTCAAATTCTAACTCAATTTCCTCTTTGGCAAGGAGAGCTTCGGGTGCAAAAGAGCTAATGAAGTTTGAAAGATGCTTTGAAGATCTTATATAGACGATGAGTTTGATTTTTCTATAGAAAAACCCACTTTATAATGTTTGTTTGGAACTTTTTACTTTGTCTTCAAATTTCTGTCTGGTGCTTCTTTTTCTTTATCTCTTTTCAGGTGGATGATGCTTTGATTGCGCTGATTTCTTCAATGGCTCATTTCTTGCAACAAGGAGAAATTCTTGGGCAAATTATGGGAACAATTATTACATATAATGACTTGAATTACATTAAAAATATGAACAAACTAAAATACTCTGTTTTCATCTCAAAAACATGTTTTTTTGAGATGAAAATTACATTAGTGAAATAAGAACTTTGTAAAATAACCATGACTTGCTACCCATCACTCTTTGTTTATTGGTCTTCCTCATACCTTTGTTGTCTTTTATTTATACTGAAACTATGCTTTTGATCTTGGAAATGAACCCTAAGACCTAATGGAAACATGACTCCCTTGACTCTAAAAATAATATAACTTAAACCATAACTGAATGCAACATGGGGATGGGTTAGCAAATGTACCTCATGAGGGAAAATTTGATTTTCTGAGAAGAAGACAACCATCAGTGGACCATTTTTGCATGACCTAGTGGAATAATAAAAAATTCAGTATGAGACACCTAAAATGAAAATGCAAAGAGCGAATTTGATCCCTCATGGAAGTATGCATATACTGGCACTAACACTTTCAAAGACAAACTAAGTTACAGCAATTTTCACCTTACAGTTCGATGGGGTTATGGCAGCAAGTTCACTTAGTAATCAGGAAACGGGAAAGTATGTCAAGTCAAGTAGCTGGTTTGATGTGAAAAACATCTTTGATTGTTTCTGTTATTCCACAAAATAGATTGTTAATACATGTCAATGGTATTGAACAATATCCTATAGAGACTATTTTCAAAGATGATTATGAATCACTAACTCATGGTTCTTCATGGAAAGAAATCAATTGCCATGTTCATAACCAGTTGTTTGACCATCGTCGCAAGTTGTTCATATTGCATATGGATGGAATAGGTCATCGACTCAAAAAGTACCATGGTCAGCATCATCAAGGTCATCACTTGCAAGTGATTGATTGAATGTATTGGTTCATCATCAGGACAAGGTGGAAAGTGAGGGAGCTCTACCCTCACCGAATATTTGTTTAGTCAAACTTTTCTGGTGCAAAAGCTTTCAAGTGGAGAGGATTGATCCAAGAGGATCTCATTAGATCAGTTGCATGGGTTCATCTTTAGTGTACAATGTCATCGTCAACAATTCAGTCCAGTGTCGTTCAGTTTCAATAGTATTGTTATGGTTTAGGTTGTTCAAGTGATGACTATGGTTTTTCAG
>APFE030021732.1:10395-30113 GCA_000404065.3 Pinus taeda
ACCCCGTAGAGGGGGGCTACCCGCCCCCCTCAAACCCCCCGGACAGGGGGGGCTCATGGAAAGAATATAACACAACCCAACAACTATTTAGGGCCCAGTTCAAATTTCAATAATGCATTCACTCATCTCCATAGGAGTAGTTCTCTCTAGCAAAGAGAACTACCATGAATGGTCCAGGAAGATAAAGCATACCCTCATTTTTAATGAAGTGTGGAAAGGAGTTTGTGAAGGAGAATGTGGTAATCCTCTTGAAAATCCCACATCAGACAAAAATCTCACCATATGGTAGAACAAGAAAAATAAGGCATATGCCTTGATTGCAACATTTGTCAATGAAGAGATGAGTCATCATATTACGTTATTTACAAATGCCTTTGAAGCTTTAAAGAAGCTTAAAGACTTATATGAATCACACTCTTAGCTTGAAGTAGTCCAATTAATGATCAAACTATTCAATTTAGAATTGAAATGATGACCCCCTTCCCTTGGCTTCTGAAATAAGGACCATTATGCATGATATAGAAGCTAATAGAATTAAAATATATTTTCCTCTCACAACTTTAGTCAAGGCATTGTATCCCACTTATTCTCATTATCTTGAATCATTAGAAGCCAATGTAAAACTTAAGGAGAATTCCTTTGACTCTCTTGTGGAGAAGTTTGCTGAAAGAAAGAAGGATTTTGGGAAGAAAAGACATTTTCTCAATATTCTAAAGAAGCTATGTTCCTTGCAAAGAAAGAGAAGAATCGGGAACAAGATTCTTCTAGAGGAAGAGGTGGCAGAAGAGGATGCGAAAAGAAGAATAAGAGAGGCAGGGGCGGGGAATTATCAAGAAGGAAGACCTGATCTTGATTGTATATGGTGTAATAGAAATGGGCATGATGCTTCCACATATAAGCTCTCTTGGGACAGAATCAGACAGTAAAGGAATGAATAGAAAGGAAAATCACCGAAAGTTAAAGCACTCGAATCCACTTATTATATTATGGCACATTGCAATATTGGAGTAATTGAAGATTGTTTAGTTCTTCATTTATTTCGTGGAAAGATGCATGGATGCTTGATTTAGGAGGAACATTCCACATGACTTTTCGAAAAGACTTCTTTGAATAATTCAATGACAATGTTGATGGAGCAGTCTATTTTGCAAACAAGTCAAAACTCAAGCCAACCAAGGTTGGCACCAGTAGGCTCAAACTGTCTGCTCTCCTTGACTTTCTTCTGCATGATGTTCTCTACCTCTCAGAGTTACAGAGAAATTTTTTGTCCTTGGTTCACATCCGCCAACAAGGACACTCCATTCACATGTTTGATCACAAGGTTGAGGTCAGAAAAGCATTAAACAACTCACTTGTCATGACTGGAATAAAAGAATAAAGACTCTTGAAGTTGCAAGGAACCTCTTCTCGTGCACAAAAATTTGCAAACAATTCTCAATATGATGAAGGTACATTACCATCTAGTCTCTTATGGAATTGCTATATTTGGACATCTAAACTATGACATTCTGCGTTTATTGAAGAGAAACAGTTTTACTGGTTTTCCCACCATTTCTAGGAAACTTAAGCAATGTGATGCTAGTATCTTAGGAAAACATAACAAATATTATTTTCATGATTCTCGTTCTAGAGCTTATAGAAATATTGAACTCGTTCTTTCTTACTTGTGTGGCCCTATGCATGTTCCTTCCGTAAATGGAAATAAATACATGATGACTTTATTGATGATTACTCCATAATGTGTTGGGTATATCTATTGAATAACAAATCTAAAGCTTCTTTAAAAAACTTTCATGCATGGATTTAAGATGATACACAATCTCAGATTAGCTCTATTCATACTAAGAATGGAAAAGAATATACTTCAAATGAATTTGAAAACTATATTCGCCAGCATGGGATCAAACATCAAACAATAGTGCCTTATAATCCTCAACAAAATGGTGTAGCCAAAAGAATGAACGTGACAATCTTAAATATGATATGTTTAATGATATTTGTCAAAAATGTCAAGTTGATGTTCTAAATTGATGTAGTTCTATGTGCAGCATATATTAAGAATAGGTTTCCATATCATGCTCTCAAAAACAAGACTCCCTATGCAATGTAGTATGGCCACATTCCTTCATTGAGGTATCTTAGGATTTTTGGTTCCACCTATTATGCCTTGATATCTAAGTAAAAAAGAAACAAACTTGGTGCAAGGAGTCAAAAATGTATCTTCTTAGGGTACTCAGATACCTCCAAAGCATATTGTCTCTATGATGAGGAATTTTATATTGTCTAGAGATGTGATCTTTCTTGAATTTTCCAAGACTAACAATGTTGTTGAGTGAAAATTTGATTGCTTGGAAATATTTGAGCATGAAAAATCTTGTCAGGAATTTGATAATGAGATTCCACATCTTGAAGGGGGAATCCCTATCTTGTATCAATACGTGGAATCTCCTTCTACAGAACTCTCTCCCCCTCATGACGCTTCAACCACTAATCAAGAAGACACTTTGAGTGATGTGATTCAAAGGATTGGAAGGTTGAACCCTTATTTAGCCCCATCTCTGTCAACTGAATAACCTAGACCATCTCATAAAGGTCTTACAAAATGAATCTCCAAGACACTTTAAATTGTTCATCCTGATGAGGTTGGAAAGACAGGAACAAGAAGCTCTACTAGACATAATGGAGGTGTTGTATACAATTCTGATTCACAGGTTGATACAAATGTTTCTTATGATTTTGAATTAAATTTGTTTATAGATTTCGAACCAACTTCCTTCAAAGAAGTTACTTCTCATTATGAATGGAAAGAAGCAATGTGTAAATAGTATGATGCTTTGATAAAGTATGGAACCTGGAAGCTAGTGGACCCTCTATTGGGAACCAAACTGATTGGCTACAAGTGGATCTTCAAGAACAAGTATAAAGCAGATGGCTCACTTGAAAATCATAAAGCTATGCTCATAGAAAAAGTTTTTGCAAAGAATGAAGGGGTCAATTATGAAGATACTTTTTCCCCCACAACAAAATGGGCTACCAACTGAACTCCCTTTGCCTTGGAAGCTTAGAATGGTTGGAAAGTCCATTAAATGGATGTAAAAATCGCTTTCTTGAATGGAGATCTAAAAGAGAATGTTTTATGTCTCAGCCAAAAGGATTTGTTTTGAAGGGAATAGAGCACAAAGTATGTAAGCTTGTCAAATCCTTGTATGGCCTCAAACTAGCACGATGAGCCCAGTGCGAGAAATTTATTGAGCATCTTCTGAAACTAAATTTCAAACACTATGATCTTGATGATGCAACTTTGTTTATCAAGAAAATTGGTAAAACTATTGTATATATTTTGATGTATGTATATGATCTACTAATGACATGGAAAAATGGAAATTACATTGAAATCATAAAGAAATAATTGAGGAAAGGTTTTGAAATGACTAATTAATCCAACATCTGAAGTTTATATTCCTCTTCCAAAAGAAGAACATTAGATATATTTTGAACAAATTTGGCATGGTTCAGTGCAATCCTTTGACCACTCCAATGGAACAAAATTTAAATCTCACATCCACAAAAGGAAATGAATTTGAGGATGCAACAAAGTACAGATAGTTAGTAGGAAGTCCTAACTACTTGACTACTACTAGACTGTACATTTCATTTGTTATTGGAATCCTCCCCAGCTTTATGCAAAATCCTTGTGAGGGCCATTGGTCTGCTACAAAAAGAGTTCTAAGGTAATTGAAGGGAACTCAAGACTTTCGACTTAAGTATACACATGTGGATGACTCCAGCGTGATTCAATACTCTAATTCAGACTTTGATGGAGATAAATAAAATGTATTGTCTACTTCAGGTTATGTTATGAGCCTTGGATTAGGAGTTGTCACCTAGAGGTCACACAAATAGTCATCTCTAGCATATTCCACAATAAAGGTGGAATATGTGGAAGCTACAGAAGCAACAAAGGAAATTGTGTGGCTTAGGAAAATTCTAGAAGATTTGTAGGAGAAACAAGTGCATTTTACTCCTCTTTTGATTGCAAATACTTCTGCAATAAAGTTGACGAAGAACCCAAATGAGCCAATTGCAGACATCTTCACCAAAGCACTTGCAAGAGAAAATTTTGAAAATTTCATAATGATGTTTGGACTCATGAACATCCCTTCAGATTAAGGGAGGGAATGTTGATACCTAATCTTTATGGATAAGGAAATTATTGTAAATAATATTGTAAATACACAAATGAGAAGGTGAAGAGCCACTAGAATATGAATTCCAAAAGTCACCCTCTCAATATATATATCAATGATTTATCTTAATGAAATTCATTATTCATGGAGTTACCCAAGCTTGGCCTAACATTTTGCAACATTATTGTATTTCTAGAGATTATATAGTGGAACATGCCAAGGAGGTGTCAATGGTGTAGACTACAGTGTTGGAGAGTACCCATCTGCATCATTTATATGAAAAATATGTGGTTATTTTTTGACTTTATGGGTATTGTCCTTGTACATCGTCTTTATATAAGTGGATTTTATTGAACTAGACAAAGAGTTGTGATATTTCTCTTTGTTCTAAAGGTTTTTCATATTGTTCATTTATAATCATGTTGATTATTAGAAAGTGTTTGAGATTATTTGTCCCTAGTTTTGGGAAAGTGTGGGATTATCTATAATTCATTGTTTAGGTTTTTAACCCTATAAAAAATTACCTACAAACAAATTCTTAAAACAAAAACATAAACAATGGTGAGAACAGAAATCAAATATACATAGATACCTTCCCCTGGAACCCAAAACCAGGATAACCAAATTGATTTTTCATTATGTTCCTTTCAATGTTACAATACATATGTATACATGTTGAACCATTCATAAACCCAAATCCATTAACCCTAGATTAGAACATAATTGTAGTTCCCTTGACCAGATCTACAAAATACCATGGGAAGAAAACCATGATGCCCAAAACCATGTGCAAAACCCATGTATGAAACTATGGGTAGGCCTGCCCACCATCTTTGGGTCCACCCCCCATCCTTGGGTTTGCCCAAATATTATTGGTTCTGCATTGTTATAGGCTATTTTGTCTCATATGATCAATTAGCCTCCTAATGGGACAATCAACATCCTATTACCCTTTTACAACATCATTGCACACAACCTATGCATGACTCTCATTCCCAAGATTTTATGCCCTATATTGCATCATCTGAGCCAGTTTTAGGACCAACGCACCCTGGCCTCTTGCTAGAGAGTGTTCGCCTATAGGTTGCTCCATTATGGCCTGTGTTGATCACCTAGAGATTTCTCCCCTTTGTACCTGCGTTAGTTCTATAAATTTGGGAAAAAGAGAGAGAATCCCCAAGCCTCCATTTCCATAATCTTCTAAGATATGTTGTAACAATTTACCTCAAATAAAACTTTCGAATCCTATCCTATCTTTGCTTGGAGTTTACATCCCTTATCCTTAGATCTCATCCTCCCATCAAGAGTGGATCTCAATCCCAAGATTGGTAAAAGGATAAGAACTCCCAACTTACCTCACTCCTCTATATATTTACAGCCTTCCATATGCAAGGGGTTGGCTTTTGGAGAGTGATTCTACCCTTATGTTTTTTTTGTGAGAGTGATCTTTTCATGCATTTAGGGTTATTGGAGGTTCACTTTGTGACAAATGAAAGACAAGTCAACAACTTGGAGGAGCTCTTCTACAAGATCAACACTTATTTATGGTTTTAACTCGCTCCATTTATATTAATACAAAGATTTATTTATTTTCCTATATGTGATGTCTTTATTTCATATATTTCAATACCATGTTGATCTGTTGAATAAAGTAGATAGATGATGTTAAATAGATCTCACAGTTTCTTGGCTTGTGTTGTCTCGTTGTGTAGGTCTTAATTTTGGCAGTTAGAGCTAGGATTGGAGAATTCGAGCCAAAGAAGGAGCGAAACATACAACAGATTCCAATTAGGTTTCATCCCCTCATCTACTTACTTTAAGGAAAACAATGGGTCCTTTGTCGATTTGTTGTTCTAGGTTACCCACCAAACCTAGGGGATATACTTATGTCTGCAATCGTAAATCCCACATAAAAAATTGGTAACCATACTAGGGAATGATGTATTCCCTAGGTGGTTTGTTTGTCCATTGTGTTTGATTTACCTCTTTCATAGACCTTTGTTTCTTTAACCAGCCAAGAACAAACCTAGGAAGTGATTTCATTGAGTCTTGTTTGCAATTTTTGTGTCGAAACCATCTTTCCTAGGACCAACACACCCTCTGGTCTGTTGACAGAGAATTGAACCCCACCTGGGCCCTCTCTGTCTTGGTGTTGTAAAGCACTAGCGCCTCTTTTGCACCTACATTGACCCTTGTTTTTCACAAAAGTTTCCTTGTTTTCTCAGTGTTGCTTTGATCAGTCTACTTCCAGCTGACCTTCCTTGAGTCTTGAGTCTTGAGTGGTCTCTCTGAAGCCTCCATTCGGTTTGCATTTTTGTTTGATTTCCTTTGGTAAGAATTTGTTTCGCTTTTTCTTTTTTCTTATCATTAGGTCGCTTGCAAACTTGTTTCATTTGATCATTGATCGCTTGGATGAATTTTTGTTCTAGTCCTCATTTTGAAAAGTGCATTTGAATAAGTGATTAGACTTTACATCTTAGTTTTCCTCACTTTCGAAAATTAAGTGTGGTCAAAAGAAAAACATCTTGCATTGGAATTCAGGGTTTTTGCACCCACATTTATTTAGGAATAGTTGCATGAAAAGGGAATTGTATCGTGCATCTTATTTGTGCATTTTCTATGTTGCACATTGTTTGTCTCTTCCCTTCCTTAGCTAGATTTCCATTGAAGAGAAAGATTCCATTTCCTCATGCTAGATTTTCATTTTAGGGAATTCAGGTGAATTTGTGGTGAGCCATAAAATTGAAACTTAATTTAAGATCAACTTCAATTTTATCGAATACACCTAAGGAGCATTTGTAACATTAATTCAAACACATATAGGTCTAGGCTAGAGGCATGTTCCAACATCGTTAAACATAGGATAATTCGTTGTTTTCCAGCGTTGCATCCCGGGGGTGAAACCGCGTTCCACGTATGTGAGTGTATATGATTGTTCTCCATGTACCTTTGGGTATATTGGTGGCGCTCCACGCACGTAAATTATATGGGAACGCTCTCATCGACTGGTTAGGCATTAGACATCACTACTACGCACTGCACTCCCATGTATCATCGTGTATATTTTGGGAGTCCCCAATAGGTTTCTATCCATCCATATGTAATCGAGTATGCCGCCTTATATATCATGATACACCTAACATAGTATTTAGGGAGATTTGTTGTCGTAGATTAAGTCCTTGGTTTTCCAAGGTGTATGTTGCATTTCATGGTTGCTTGGTAATCTATTATGCCTAGGTTACCCTCTTATTTATTTATTTCTTTTTGCGTTAATAAAATTTACTATCAATCGTGGAACAACAACATCCTCCACTCCATCGTTCGCATATAATGTAAAATAAGCCTCCTCTTCCACCAGAGGCTACTCCTTGTCGTTGTTAGAAGCATAAAAGAATGCAAACTATCGAATCAGGAAACTAGGGAACTACTTCTGCTCCTCCTCCTCAATCTGGTCAAATAGAATCATATGTCCCCTTGAGTACCAAACCTGAGATTACATCTACCTTGTCAGTGAAACTGATACAAACAATACTGAATTACCTGAAACTTTCTTGCCCAAAGTTATAGAACCTGACCTTCTTGAGATGGAAACTTTATTTCCTAAGTTCATCGAACCTGAGGAGCCTTGATCATCCTTACCTATCACTTCATGTATTCCATCTTCTCTTACATTGTCTCAGACAGGTCTGCCTACTACATATCTTAGCCTAGATGGTGAACTGCTTCCACCTAGACTTGTGAGTATCGAGGATATCCCACAAGAAGAGCCTCATCTTTCTACTCATTTGGAGGGAATTCTCCTTTATGAAACCCATCCTCTTCTTCCTCCTCCACCTCCAGTACAAACTCCTTTTCCTAGTTCTTTTTGCTCACCTGCAAATTTCATGCGACAATCTACATCGGGATTATTGACCATGACTCGAATCGATATGACTTCCCAGCCTGTTTTTACCACTATGGTTGAAACATCAAATGTGGCTTCCACATATATGTTTTTGACATCACCAGAGGAACATATGTATGGTGACCTGTCTGTCCCACCAGGTTATCAATCCTTATCTCGTACCTTCTCTGGTGCATCTTCCAGTTTATGGACATCCCCCATATCTTCCACTTCGGGAATTCCATCTAGCATTTCTCTTATGAGTGTTTCTGACCCTACTCCTTCTCCTCCTCCTAAACCAACAGTTTAACAACAGGTTGGCCCTTATGTTAGTGGACAAAGTCCCCTTCAACAACCTAAATATCCTTATGTTGGATTCCCTCCACATAGGGCGAAGTTGCCTCCATCATCCCCTCCCTCTTTAGAAGGGGGGCAACCTGTTGTTGGTATACCTCAAATTGGTAACCAGCCTTATTATGGTCCTCCTTGTCTTGGGATGGTTGCTAGTGTTTGGCAGCCTACTTTTCCCATTCAGCGTGGTTCTATGTTGGGTTCATTGTTTGTTTCCTAACCCGCGTCATCTTCATCTCAAGTTCCTACTCCCAAATCTATATCTCAACAAGTTCAAATTCATCTAACTCAACCTATACATGTGGCAATCACATTTCAACCTACTCCTTCAGTATTTGGTACCTCTCAGGTCCCACTTACTCAACCTTTATAAGTTCCTTTACAATCTTAATTGATTGCACAAGGTATTCCTCAAATTCCAGTAGGAAAAACTGTGTATGGCATGGAAAAGTCTCAATCAAACCCTCTTTATCATGAGACAATGCAAACTCCCATCAGGAAACAATATAGACCTTATCAGGGTATTCCTCAAGTTCCTTTTCAAGGCTAGAAAATTCATGGTTACCCTGGGGTTGGTCAACAAGATCACTTGTATTCTGGGTATCAGAATCCTCCTTATTATGGTACCCAAGTTCCTTGTTATCAGAACCCTCTTTATCTAGGAATTCAAGTGTATGTTTATCAGGCTACTCCTTCATATCCAAGTCATCCTCTACCGATTTTAATTGGCAATTACCTTTTTTGGCCACTCTCGAGTTGCTAGATTTGACTCATCTCACCAATAAATCCAACACTCATTCGCCTTGGTGGCTGATTATTCCCACCAAATTACCTTTTGATATCCCTAACTTCAATGGGAATCTAGGAGAAGACTCATCGACGCATGTCATGACATATCATCTATGGTTGCAACACCCCATCCTCCCTAGTCCACCCAAGCAACCAACCAAGTAGGGTAAACATGCAATAAGAGAGGCTACTATAAGGGATTCAACTTCCTTGGTGACTGTAAGGAAATGGAATCTACGGAACATATCAAACAAACCCATCCACATCAACAACAACACCCTTAGGAAACATGTCAGCCACTCAAACATCTTGTCCCTAAGTGCCACTAATAATTTAAGCCTTTTAAGCCCTCGTCGCTCTCATGCTATAGGAAATACAACAACCAAAAGCCAAAGTCACTCTCACAGGCCTGTGTGCCAACATCCCTAGACTTTTTCTAGCAAACCTGTGCCAGCATCCCTAATATTTGAGCCAGTTTTCTAGCCTAGAATATCAGCCTCTACCCAGAAATTGTTATAACATTCAGAATCCATCAAAGGCATGATGATAATATAAACAAATAAAAAATCAACCTCGGGACTAGGCCTGAGCATGCCCAACGATGAACATTCTGTCAAACACTTGGCATCAATGAAACCTACAGGTCTAAGATACAAGACAAAGCATAAATGACTGAAAGAACTTATGAAACATAACCAAAAGGATCACCTCCTTCTTCATTGAACTATTATATCATCAATTAGGTCTTTCATCCATCCATTCAAAAATTACAAGTAATTACATGAAATAACCATGACATGAACCAGTAATTTAACCATGCTTATAACCAGCATAAAACCATATAAATATCAGAGATATGATAGCCATTAAATCTACATCTAAACCATTGCAAAAGTAAGAGAACTTAGCTTTCATTAATCATAGGAAAACCTGACCAGGTCCAGGACTTCCACGTACCACTCGACCATAGACATGGTTGAACCAAATCTCTCTTTCAGCCAATCAGCCCCATGTTATATTCCAAGCATGAATGTGGGATCTCATAGAACAACCAATCCATGAACAAATAAGGGAATCCAGAGTGTAAACCACATCCACCCTCATCAAACTATGATCACACCAAAACGGAACTCCGATCACAACCAAACAGAACTTGGAATGCCATCCAGTATCTGTTATGAAACCAACTCACAAAAAGATAGAAAATATCGATCAATGACTTAGAAATAAGCCTCTTCGAGGGGTCAACCTCCTTTACATTACACAAATGAACAATTCTTGGATGATGCAAATGAAAAAACCTCCTTTCTATATATAGGAGTCTAAGGGGTCACAATATAATCAAAGCCGACATAACAATAATAATATAAGGGCACAAAAATAACAATAGTGGGCTTCTATGGGGCACAATAATAACAATATGGGGACAATAGGGGCACAACAATAATAATAAGGGCTACAATGACAATAGTAATGGGCGGATCACTAGTATTATAGGGACATAACATGCCCCTCTCCTTCAAAAAAATGTTGTCCTTAATGCTTGAGTGGTTCTGGATGCTTCTGTATAAAATTCTCATCCTCCCATGTGGAATCTTCAGCAGGGAAATTCTAACACTTGATGAGATACTTTGAAATTGATTGATTTCGTAGTTGTGGAGTTCTTTTTTCTATTACTGCTTCAGCTTCCAATACGATTTTTCCTTTCTCATCAAGTTCTAGAAATATTGTTTGAATTGGGAGCTTTTCACCTATAACCTTCTTTAAGCATGAAACATGGAAAAATGGGTGCACTCGAGAAGTTGCAAGAAGCTCCAATTTGTATGCCATAGTACCTATCTTTTGCAATGCCTTGTACGAACCATAATACTTTGGTGATAATTTATTATCCTTCTTAGCTTGCTTGAAGGATATTTGTTTATATGGTTGTAGTTGTAGGAATACCCAATTACCTACATCAAAACTTCTTTCGCTTTGATGTTGATATGCCTGTTGATTCATTCTATTTTGCACCAAAGTGAGGTTATCCTTTAAGAGTTGGAGAACTTGTTTTTGATGTTCAATGTGATCTTCCACTACTTGAACCGTAGATTTTTCTCTTAAATATGATATTATGGATGGTGGATGATATCCATAAGGTGCCATAAATCGTTTCATTTTTGTTGCAGTATGGAAGGAAGTTTTATACCATCATTTAGCTAGAGGCAACCATTTGACCCATTGTGTCTGTTTATCATATACAAAGCAACGAAGATATCCTTCCAAACATTTGTTTAATATCTCAGTTTTCCCATCAGATTGAGGATGATAAGATGAGCTATGAGTTAATTGGGTACCAAGACAAGAAAATAATTATGTCCAAAAATTTCCAGTGAAAATGGGATCTCTGTCACTTACAATAATCTTTGGGTTTCCATGTAGCTTTTGAATTGTTTCCATAAATGCAATAGAAATTGTACTTGCTTTAAATGGATGAGATAATGCACAAAAGTGTGCATACTTGGTAAGTTTGTCAATTACCACCATGATAACACTATTTCCTTCAGACCTGGGTAAAACTGTGATAAAATCCATTGAAACGTCCTCCCAACATTGGCATGGAATGGATAAAGGTTGTTTGGCAAACCAAACATTCCACCACAAACTTTTGAATATCTGATTTAAGTCCATCCCAAAAAAAATCCTTCTTAACCCTATGGTAAGCTTTTAGAAATCATGAGTGCCCTCCTAAGGGATAAGTGTGCAATTCCATAACTATATTTTGTTTGAGTTGGGAATTATTACATAGGTATAAGCGATCTTTATACCATAACGAATCATTTTTCCAGCGAAATGTATCATATGTACTGAGATCTTGTTGTATCTTTTGAATGAGTGCCCACACTTCTTCATCATTCTTCCATTCATCCCCTGCTTCATTTATCCAATCTGGTTGGATAATAGAAATGGCGCAAATAAATGCTTCCACATCCTCATCCTTTCTTGAGAGTGCATTTGCCACAAAATTTTGCTTCCCTTTTTTGTATATGATTTCAAAGTCATAGCCCAACATCTTTGTGACCCATTTTTGTTTCTCTTCTGAAGATAATCTTTGTTCTAAAAAGTATTTAAGACTATCATGATCCGTTTTTACCTTGAAGTGTCTTCCCATTGGGTAGGGTCGCCTTTTCTTAAGTGTGTGTAATATTGCCAACATTTCCTTCTCATAAATAGCTTTGTGTAAATACTTTCCTTTGATTGGACGACTCTCGAAAGCAATGGGTCTTTCTTCTTGCATTAAAATAGCACCAATTCCATTTCCTAAGGCATCACATTCCACAATAAATGTTTTTGTGAAGTTTGGCATAGCTAAGATCGGTACTTGGAACATTGGCTCTTTAAGATGTTAAAAGGCCTTCGTTGCTTTTGGAGTCCATGAAAATGCATCTTTCTTCAATAATTTTGTTAGAGGTGCTTCTATTCTCCCATAATTATTAACAAACTTGTGATAATACCTCGTTAACCCAAGAAATCCTCTCAGATGCTTTATGGATGTGGGGATTTTCCATTCCTTAATGGTTTTAATTTTGCTAAGGTCTACCTTAACACCTTCATGAGATACAATATGACCCAGATATTCCACCTCTTGTAATCCAAAGAAACCTTTAGATCTTTTTTCATATAATTGTTTCTCCTCCAATAGTTTGAGAACCCTATCAACATGTTCAACATGATCCTTCCAATACTTGTTGTAGATTAGTATATCATCAAAAAATACTAACATAAATTTTCTAAGCAAGGGTTTGAAAATGGAATTCTTCAAACCTTGAAATGTAGAAGGTGCACTGGTAAGGCCAAAAGGCATGAACAAAAATTCATAATGACCCTCATGAGTTCTAAATGGTGTTTTTGGAATGTCTTCAGTCTTCATTCTGATTTGATGATATCTTGAATGAAGATCCAAATTGGTGAAGTAAATTGATCCATGAAATTCTCTAATAATTCATCAATGTCTGAAATGGGAAATTTATCTTTAATAATGAGTTTGTTGAGCTCCCTATAATTTGGGCACATGCCATGATCCATACTTCTTGTGAACCAATACTACTGGAGCAGAGAAAGAACTTTGACTAGGTTGAATTATACCAGCCTCTAGCATTTCTGCAACCATACATTCAATTTCACTCTTTTGGGCATAGGGATATCTGTAAATCCTGATGTTTGGAGGAACACGTCTTGGAATCAAATGAATAGCATGATCATGATCAAGAATAGGTGGGAGGCCTTTGGGAGTCTCAAATACCTTGGAATGATTGTCCAAGACTTTTTTGAGATCTGGAGAAATAGATGATTTCGATGTGGGAACCTCTAGCGAATATAATTGATCAAGTGCTCCGTATTTAGCTCAAAAATCAAAGTTGATCATGTCCATATCGGAAAAACGATCCTAATGCAACTTGTTTTGTTGAAAACTGAGTTTGTATGAGAAAGTTATTGTGTTCTAATCGCTTTGTTAAACAGGTGAAATCTGCCAAAAAAAATCCCCAGCCACTGCATAGTTAGCAGTCTGTACTGCTGACGTGGCAGGTAACTAGGCAGGGTCATTGATGGTCAACAATGAATCACAGATGGATAAGTGGCATCGTTTCATTGGGTTACATAGGTGGTGTGTTCGTGTGATCTTATTGGTTTATTTTTGGACCAATGGAAGAATTCCATGTGGCAAGCCTAGAGGCTGCCATGTGGCACCTCCAAATGGCCTGGGCAGGACTCAACATAATGGGGAAAATTTTGGTTGGAGGTCGAGTTGAACTTGTGACCTCTGACTTACCATCCACAATTCTTAACCAACTCTGCTACCACCATGGTTCTTACCCCATATGCTTTCCACATTCATTTAAAGTTTGGCAACATTGGAGAAAGCGTTAGGAGGGGCAGCCTGCAGGCCAGCCCTCCGCATGTGATCGCAACAACACAAACCATGCGGTCACGGTTACAGTTAACTTCAACAGACAGTTCCAAAAATGTTAACGTTTGTTGTTACCCCATGTGAACACAATTTATATAAACCCAAATGGTTAACCACTCCGATGGCTCTAGCTTTAGCAGTTAATGCGATGTTAACCATCACATGTGAGAGCCCCCACCAAACCGTCAGATGTTAAGTTTGGTTAGAACTAGTCAGGTTTAAAACTAATTAAGCACAGTTAACCCTTAATTAAGCTTGAGTTTAAAGCGGTGAAAGTTTGGCAGTGCCACCAATTGCAGGACGCCTCCACATTTAGCGGAGCTAACTGGAGTCATTCCACATTTAGAGGAAATTTTCTAGGAAAAGACTATCTAAGTCACAGAGAAGGAAATTTTCGACCAAATTGAGCTCAAGAAGAGGTGTTATTGACTAATTTGGGCATTCTGAACACATTGGTGCAGGTATCAAGAGCCATAGAGCTTTGTAAAACAACAGTTTTCCATATTGACCTAATACAGAGGCTCAAGCCATGGAAGCTGGACCAAGGAGATGTAGCCCAGGAGGGGTGAACGCATTCATCAAAACACTATGTTAAAGTGTGTCTTTTATGGTTGTAATTTGAATGTCTGTTGTTCAGTATTTTTTTAAGCTATTTTGTTCATGAATGTCATTTTAAACTTAAGGAAATTTACCTGATTACATACACAAAGAGCTAATGAAACCTCAGTACAAGAAGCAACAACAAAGCATATGTTTCCAAATATGTAATTGATATTAGCACAACATAAACTAACAATCAAAAAACAGATCAATAATTGTGAAATCATGCCTTGTTGTTCTTTCTTTAGAAGTTGTGTCATTCTGTTGGAGTTTATTATCTTTCCTGATTTCCCTGCGATACCCCTTAATTCAACTTCCCTTCCTTCTGAAGAAAATCTCATGAAAAGTTCTTGAAAACCAAAAGATATTGTACCCAAGGATTGTAGCCATTGGACTCCTAGTACAACATCAGCATCACCCATTGGGATGGAAAGCATGGGGTTATTCAATACATATTCTCCCATGGATAACTTGATATTATGGCACTTTCCAGAGCAGTTTATGGTTCCTCCACTTGCAACCATCACTAGACACTCTAGTGCTGGATATATGAAGCAATTCAATTCCTTGGCTATCTTACAATGAATAAAATTATGGGTACTTCCCAAATCAATCAACACTATTACATTTTTCTTCTTGATATGTCGTTTTATCTTAATAGTTTGAGGAGTGGTAATTCCATCTAATGCATTACAAGATATGGTTGGATTCATTTCTTCTTTCTCTAGGGTTTGTTCCTGGTGTATATCCTCTTCGTTTGATGTTTCTTGTTCCTTATCTTCCTCCTCTTCACAATCTATGTAAAATAATTTATTCTCAGCACACTTATGGCCTTTAGTGTATTTGATATCACAACTGTAACAAAGTCCTTTTGCTCTTTTTTCTTCCAATTTTTGTGGTGTTAACCTTGTAGGTTGCGAAAGGCTAGGGGCAAAAACACTTCCATCTTTATAATTGTGAGTGGTGGGCTTCCTTGTTGCCATAATTTTGATTTCCATTTTTCTTGCCAACCTGAATTCCTTCTCCAATGGATCAAGTTCCCAAAGGCAAACCCCATGTTGGATGTTATCCTTTAAATTCCCTATGAACACATCAGTCATATGCTCCTCTGGAATATATTTTACCCTTATATTCAATTTTTGGAAGTCCACAATGTGCTCCATCATTGAACCCTTTTGTTTGAGATTTCTCAATTGGCTAAAAAAGTGTTGCTTTTTGTATCCTCAGAATGTGCTATCATTTCATCCGTAAAAATTGCCCAAGTGACAATTTGTTTATGAGAGAAAAGCCATCGATACCATACAAACTAATTCGGTTCCAAATATAAAGTTGCAATGCGTACCTTTTGTGTGTTTTTCACATTATGGACATCGAAATATTGCTCCATATGTAGTATCCATGTTATGGGATTCTTGCCATCAAACTTCCTCATATCGATCTTTGGAACATGGTGGTTCATCGATCCAACGCTAGAGCCTATGAAATCATGATTAAAATTTATTTTGTTCTCATCATGAGTTTCCTTTACTACCCTTTCGCCATTAGTAAGAATTTCTTGTAGAAACTTTGTCAAATCCGTCCTCAATTCTTCCATGTTGCCTATAAGTTTTTCTTCTAAACCAACCATCTTAGCTTCCATGCCTTTCTTTAACCATCCATCTTAGCTTCCATGCCATCCATCTTAGCTTCCATGTCATTAATCTTAGCTTCCACATCATTCATCTTAGCTTCTACGCCTTTCTTTAAACCATTCATCTTACCTTCCGTTACTTTTTGTGAGAGTGAAATTTGTTGCACTTGGTCTCGTAATTTTGATATATAATGATGCATTTCTTCCTCTTCTTCATGATTCATGTTAGAGTTTTTATGTTTCTTACTAGTTGTTTCCATTTTATTTCTTTGGGGTATCATATAATGATAATTATGCTTCACTATGCCCTTTGAATTCCTTCAAACTAATTTTTCAAACAAAACTTATGAAACATTTTTAAAAAACTACACACCTTTTTTCACTTTGTAGGAGCTTGATATTGTATTTGATGTATCTCTAAAATTTCAGATCTCCAAGGTAAAAAATTGCGAACTATGGTATCCCTCTGATTTATCTTTCCAACGCCACCAGTCTGCTCGAAATTGGATTCTCCAAGAAAGTGTTATGTCCAATCTCCCATGATGGCCTGATTATACACTTTTTCAGTAGAGCGAACTTGTATGAAGTGGCACGTGTCATTTTTTCAATCTTAGGACATGAAAACAATGCACAGAAAACTACAGTTCATCCTCTTTTTGTAACTTCTTACGAATTTCAATCTAGTACTCAGAGAGAAAGTTATGACAATTTCCTAAGGTCACCTGTTTAGGTTGTAATTCGGTAGCCTACAAAAACCCTAACTTCCTTGGATCATATCTCCGAAAATATAGGGATAAAAGATTTGCAATTCAGACTCGAGGATCATCAAGATTTCGGCTCAAATGGATTTTTTTAGCGTCTGAAATGTCACAGAAAAAAGTTATAGTTAGAATTACACGATGACTTGTTTTGGAGTAGCGAAACCCTAGAATCCAAAGCTTTGATACCAAATGTTATGATACTAGCTCACAAAAAGATAGAAAAGATAGATCAACCACTTAGAAATCAGCCTCTTCGAGGGGGCAACCTCCTTTACATTAAACAAATGAAAAATTATTGGAAGATACAAATGACAAAACCTCCTTTCTATATATAGGAGTCTAAGGGGTCACAATATAATCAAAGTCAACATAAAAATAATAATATAAGTGTTATCGGGAATAGTGTCCACTTGGAGCTGCTATTCCCACTAAGACTGGTAGCTATCTTAGAAACAAACAAGTTGAAACTAATTTCGCTTTTCTTTATGAGAAGTAGATAAGAGGGGAACAAAGGACACCAACCTCAGTCTTGCGCTTGGTTCCTTGCCTAGTTCCTCTCCTTTCTGATAGATCTTCGCCGCTTCTTCTTCGTCTACCCAACTTCAAAGAGAACCTGTGGAATCAAAGCAACATAATACTATCGAAGAACAGAGATCTACAGTCATAAACAATACATGACCAGATATGTATTGACCACACAAATGCATATACCATCAATGATACAAGAATGTGGAGGAAAACTTGAATAGCTTTATTAATATCAAGAATAGCAAAGAGGATTACAACCAATTGTTCTGACCCAGCATCATCCTCCAACAAGAAAGCCCTTCTACACCTCATGTAAAGCTTAAATCACCCAACACTATGATGTTGCACCAAGAAACCAACACCACTTCCTTACAAGAAACAAGATTCCAACCTCTAGATCTTTGTGATGAGGGATCCATATATAGATGATTGTAGGGGGGTGAGTCAGCTTCTGGGTTTTTGATTAGTGTCCTCTCTCTGATAGTTCTTGATTCCACTTGGAGATTGATGATCTCTTACTCATTCCTGGGCGAATTCAGAGAGGCAAGTGTCAGAGGAGAAGTTTCTGGAAGATTCTATGATCCTCCACCTCGCAAACTCTCTCTGCCATTTGTCCATTCTCGCCCATCGCACCCTACAGGAGGGCTTTCCAGTATGCATCACACCCTTTACACTGAGTAGGTGATATGCATCGCACCCTCTGCACTAGGCATTCTGTATGGTCCAGTTTTGAGCAGTTCTAAGCAGTTTTCTGTGGAGAACTTCTGGGAGATGATGTAATCAGCTGACCTTGTTCCTTTAGGGAGTGAAGAAATACTTTTAGGGACTTAGGAGCCTTTGGTTTATGGACAATTATGGTTGGGGTTGCAGTGCCCAAAAATGTCTATAACAGTTGCCCCCTAAAACATGAGGTCGTTAATCTTTTGATGTCGGGTGAAATGCTTTATCGTGAGGATCCGAAGTTTTTTCGAGCTGGGAGGCGACCTGTAATAAGATACAATACAATACATTATCTTCATAATAGTTTTCATGATCTAGATGAGGCGGGCATTCCCATGCTCAGCTTTATAAATTCATTTTCATGTACATAGGACAGACAATCGTCTGTGTAGCAGACTGATGATTCGGATGGAGTCATCATCCCTTGATTTGGATGATCATCTGTTCGAAAATGATGTACATTTGATGTCTTTATATTCCTGAATATATTGCAGCCTGGATGGATGAAACTAGATCCAAGTTCTTCAAAACTCATTCAATCTTCACTCGGAGTACAAGTCAATCCATGTGAAAGATGTTCTGGAGTTGAACATGGAAAGACATCGCCTGATTACCAGCCAATGATGTAAGCTGTTAACATGCGTGAGAGGAATCACCAATAATGACAATGATCCTCAAGGTACTACAGTACAATTTGCGTGGTGTGAAAAAGGGACTTGGCGTCGAACACCACGTAAAATCTCTCGGTTGAAGGCCATTGATGTAAACCTGTCGCCGAAATTGAGAAACTTGCCATTGAGGCATGCAAGCTTCAAAGTACTGAAAGGGGTTGTTCCTAGGTCGACTTCTTGGATAATGAGCTGAAGTCGACAAGAAGTGACCCATCGTAGGAGTGCCTTAATGAATCCCACATCTACGACACGGAATAGAGCAAATAATTTTGGAGGTGAAAACGATCTAATGATACAGGGTTCAGGGTGGCGGTCATGAAAGAATGGAGCGTGAATGTATTGCAGTGGATGAGACACAGGCGAATACTCTGAGCGACTTCTCTTGAACATACCGGCGACACTGACAATGGATTGGTAGTGTTAACCCCAAAGATGGATGGTGTGATGGACCAATGGTGATAAGACCGGTGAACGGAATAACCCAACCCGACTCGGATGGAGTGAAAGTGTCATGTTCAAGACCAACTTGCTACCAATAAAGTTTCTTCAAGTTTTCTTCCCAATTTTCCCCAATCATTGCTGACCAATACCTCTTTATTTTTATCAAGCTTGAGGAGGATAACATATGCTTGTTCTATAATCTGCCCTTC
>APFE030021732.1:30196-53037 GCA_000404065.3 Pinus taeda
TTTTATGAGTCAGGTGAAAAGAGCTTAAAGGAGACTTGTTTTTTTAGGAACGAGTGATAATTTCGGGTAGCAGCTGATTCCAGGTAAGGTTTGGAATTTTCCAATCACGGCAGTGTCACAAGGATGGCTAGCAAGATCACTCATCGCAGTTGTTCCTCAAAAGGGTAAACAATCAAATGGAGGCGTATGATTGGCTAAAAAAGTGGAGGTGATGATGAGAACACGACCAAGGCTTAAAAGCTGATGATAATGCATTCACAGGTTATTTACCGGAAATCGGTTCTTTTTTTAATGGGCTTAAACTTTGGGGGAAACATTTTCTCATTACTTATGTTTAATTTTTAACGAGCTTGAACTCAACGTAAAAACTGCTCATGCTAGTCATATAATAAGGATATCTCATCTATAGATGCCATTTGTTTATGGAGCTTGCACCTTTCAAAGCTTTTCCTCAAATCCTTTCTTTATGAAAGTTAGGAAACGACCAATCCTACGAGTTTAAAGGGTTCGAGAATCTACAAACTATGAAAATAAATGGTCTCTCTTTGCTTGCATGCAAAAAGGTTTGCATGCCCCCGGGTAGAGTGAAAAAATTCCTGGCTACTACATAGAAGTTCTTGTTTCGGCAAGACAGTTTCCATCCACATAGCAGATAGAAACACTTCCTCTCTTAGTCCATCTGGACAAGGGTGGTTCTAAATCCCAACCTCCTAACCTTGACGAGGGAATATTATTCCGATCTAACTCCCTTTTCCTGTAAGGACAGGTATCAGACCAATCATTTTCCCTTGCGAAAACCTACTCTATACCTGGATTTTCCCTGCCAGAGCAGGCCAGGGTGCATGCCCCCTGGGTTTCAATCATGTCCTCCTGAATTACTCGCGCTCTCCAGGTGGACGGACTAGAGATTGATGAGACATTCCTTGCGTGAAAAGACCATTTAGGGATGGCATTTGACTATTAGTTATGTGTGAGCCGAGGAATGAAAGCTGGTCTACGAGTTGGACCACTCGGCCTTCATGCGGAAAACACATTACTCTAAAGAGTGAGGAGACAATGGCTCCCATGCTATAAATTTAGTCACGCCCAAGGAGTAGATTATAATCTAGGGGTCCTTAGACTACCATCACGTTCATGTAAACGGTTTTCCTTCTCAATGTTATGGGCACACTGAGAAGGATCCCTAATGGTCGACTAGTTCCTTTGTCGAAGCCTGTCAGATTTCTCATCTCAGGCAGAAGAGATGGCGAACCAAGCACTTTCCAAGCAGTCGAGGAAAGGATACTCACAGAAGCCCCTTCATCTATGATGGTACCAGCCATGACCATTCTGTAAGCTTGTACAATGATTTGGAATGGTACACTCGCTGGTAAACGGGATCTGCCTAGTAGATTCCAATCGAAGGAAACGACTAGGTTGCTTGGAGGTGGGACCGAATAGACGGCCGGATACGACTCTGACGAACTTCCTTCCTGCGGTAAAGGAATGGGTAGACTGCCCCCATGTTCATCAGAGTCTATGTCTACGAAAAGAATTTGAACGGTATCGTCTTGTTCTCTTCGGTGACTGTATCATCTGAAGATAGACCTTCTGAAGGCAAGACCGGGTCAACTGCCACCTTGACCTTTTGACTTTCGTCTGGTATGGATTCATAGGGTTTATCTTCAATGATAGATGCTTCGACCGACCACAATGGCATGTCAGTCAGATTTTCAACCAGTGATGGACTCGGCAAGAGTTTCTTATATCAAGGAGGGAGTCGTAGCGGCGAAGCAGGACGGTCATCCAAAACTCTTTTAGCTTCATCTAGGAAGGGACAACGGTGGATGGCGTGGTCGCCTTCACACAGTTTACAAGGAAATTTTCAATTCCTTTTCTATCCAGATACTTTGCTTTCACTGGTTGATGATGTACTTTCAACACGATCGGAGGTTGATGACATCGGATTGTTCAAACGAGGAGACCAGTCCCTTAAGATCCGAGGGATGCAAGGACAATCTTGATGATAGTGGTCTCCTCTGCAAATGACACATGGAGATTTAGGTTTATACGGTGCAGTGTGAGGATTTTCGCTAGACGATGCATGGTTGCCCCCTTTTTCTTTTGCCTCCTTCTTCTTCTTTCCCTTTTTCTCCTTCCACTTCTTCTTCTTCTCAGTTACTTGATCTTTAGCTTTACCAGCTTCATCAAGCAAAGAGGAAGGAGGGGAGGGAGAAACAGATGAAGTAGAAGGTTGGGGGGTAACTCTAGTGTCATCTAGTTACTGACTTGATTATTCAGGAATTACGGTATTCTAAACAACAGAGGTAGAGAAGAGCCATACGGGCAAGCCAATCGTCAACCCTGGAAGTGACAATGTGGCCATATGTGGTGCACCAACATCTCCCCAATAGGAGAAAGGAGTAGGATTTCCTCCAAGGGGAAATCCTTGGTTGGTAGACTCCATTTTTATCAACCTAAAGACCAACGAGGGAATAGTGATGTTATTCCAATTAAAATAAATTTTAGACACTTTGACACAACTTGTTTTTTCAATTTTTAAGAGTCGAGAAAAAACAAAAGATGACTCTAGTCACCTTCGATTTTTAATGGCCTGAAGTGACAAGTGCTTAGATGGACCTTTTCCTTTAAGGAGTCTGAAAAGGAATGAAAGAGACTACTCTGGTAATCTAGACATAGGAATTACCAAACCAATCACAAAACTGCAAAATACTTTTTACGGTACGACAGTCAATCTTCCCGAATGTTGTGTTTAGTGCATTGTGATCGATAGGGTGGTAGACACGGCTTCCTAAGGATAAAGGATATAACTTATTGTGTTCTCCCAATATATACTCGACGGTACGTGGGAGCACAAGTCCGTACTGGCACTTGTTGTCTCAAAGAGGAGGAATCACCCAACCAAAAATGAAAGCGACAATTACCAGGCTTTACGACGTCGGAATACATCTCTAGTCTTGACTTTTAGATGTTGTGCATTAGGTTCCAAAGCGTCTTTAGGTTCATTAAATTTATTTTATATTTGATCTTGTTTAAGGAATTTTCCTTTCAGGTTCACCGCGTGATGTATATATACAATTCCTAAAATGCAGTCTAAGATGGTAAACAATCTTTTAATCTTCTTTTGCAATGAAAATCCTAGCTACTAAGGAAAGAGAACTGAGGGTCTTTCAACAAAGAGCACAGAGCACACACTAAATGCACTGTCCTAAATCAAACCAACAAGCAGTCTAAATGCAAATGCACATGCATGTATTTGTTTTCAGCCTTCTTAATGTGTGAATGACAAGAAGAATGCTAAGTGCAAATCTGAATTATCTTTCCAAAGTGACAATACTAACAAATTTCTTTTCAAAACGAAGTGAAGATAACGATGAAACTTTTGCAATTTCAAATTGAAAATTGTTTTCGACACTTGAAAAACTACTAATTCAAATCACATACAAGAGTAACAGTATAATCGACTATCAAGAACAATGGGATTCTCTTCTATGACTGAAAACGACACTTGCGACACTTTCAGATCAAGAAACGACAACTCGATTATGCTACTTCTTTGTAAAAGAGAACTGAAAATGGCACACAATACATAAAAACATTTACAGTTCTTTTCACAATGGAGGCAGAATGATGAAAAGGAAGAGGGTTTCCACAGAGATATACTAACCACAGACAGCAAAACTCCTTAATAGAGCTGAAAAGAGTGAAGGAAAACCAAAGCCTGAAGGCAAAATTAACCTTCTTTGACCATCGCACCTATTACACAAGGAATCTAGTATGCATCTCACCTATTGCACATGGGAGGTGCGATGCATATCGACTGCCTTGAAGAGAGGGTACGATGGTACCAGTGGGAGACTTCTACTTGGTCTTGGGTCACAATTTGCAGTTCAGTTCAGGGATTTAGGCCGAGCAAGTGATGTTCAGTAAATATAAATCGCAGGGATTGATCTAAGGAGGTTACTAGAGCCACCACTAGGGCAATTAGAGTGTTTGCAGATCGATTGTTCAATTTATAAACAAAACCCGAAGATAGACTGAAGCAGCATTGATCTACTTTGCACTTGCATAGCAAATGCAGTTCGAAGGCTAGCTGGCTTGACTTCAGGCTCCGTTTGTAAGTTTATAAAACAAACAAATATAGACTTAGCAAACAAATCTATTCGCTCCCAGTGGAAGTCGCCATTTTGTTACTGGGAATAGTGTCCACTTGGAGCTACTATTCCCACTAAGACTGGTAGCTATCTTAGAAACAAACAAGTTAAAACTACTTTCACTTTCCTTTATGAGAAGTAGATAAGAGGGGAACAAAGGACACCAACCTCAGTCTTGCGCTTGGTTCCTTGCCTGGTTCCTCTCCTTTCTGATAGATCTTCACCACTTCTTCTTCGTCTAACCAGCTTCAAAGAGCACCTGTGGAATCAAAGTAGCATAATACTATCGAAGAACACAGATCTACAATCATAAACAATACAAGACCAGATATGTATTGACCACACAAATGCATATACCATCAATGATACAAGAATGTGGAGGAAAACTTGAACAGCTTTATTAATATCAAGAATAGCAAAGAGGATTACAACCAATTGTTCTGACCCAGCATCATCCTCCAACAAGAAAGCCCTTCTTCACCTCATGTAAAGCTTAGATCACCCAACACTATGATGTTGCACCAGGAAACCAACAACACTTCCTTACAAGATACAAGATTGCAACCTCTAGATCTCTGTGATGAGGGATCCATATATAGACGATTATAGGGGGGTGAGTCAACTTCTGGGTTTTTTATTAGTGTCCTCTCTCTGATAGTTCTTGATTCCACTTGGAGATTGATGATCTCTTACTCATCCCTGGGTGAATTCAGAGAAGCAAGTGTCAAAGGGGAAGTTTCTGGAAGATTCTATGATCCTCCACCTCGCAAACTGTCTCTGCCATTTGTCCATTCTCACCCATCGCACCCTACAAAAGGGCTTTCCAATATGCATCACACCCTTTACACTAAGTAGGTGATATGCATCGCACCCTCTACACTAGGCATTCTGTATGGTCCAGTTCTGAGCAGTTCTGAGCAGTTTTCTGTGGAGAACTTCTAGGAGATGATGTAATCAGCTGAACTTGTTCCTTTAGGAAGTGAAGTAACACTTTTAGGGACTTAGGATCCTTTGGTTTATGGACATTTATGGTTGGGGTTGCAGTGCCCAAAAATGTCTATAACAATAAGGGCACAAAAATAACAATAGTGGGCTTCTATGGGGCACAATAATAATGATATGGGGACAATAGGGGTACAATAATAATAATAAGGGCTACAATGAAAATAGTAATGGGAGAATCACTAGTATTATAGGGACCTAACTGAATCCATCACTATCCTTGAGGAATTTTCCATCTCCTTGTCTCTCATGCTTTACCGCAATCCAATCTCAGACCACTAGGCCCTAAACTGAGACCAGTCTCTCAAGATTTACTGCAATCCAAACCCGGATCACTAGGCCCTAAACCGATACTCCTCCCTCAGGCTTTACCATGTATCTCGCCAAAACTGGTCAAGTGATTCGTAGGCCTTTGGGAATGGAATTTGAGACCACCTCCGCTCCGGATTCCGAAATCCATCCAACAAACCAAAGCTCAAAAATCAAAATAAAAATCCCAACACCATGGCATCCGGAAAAAGGAAAGGCTAGGCTGAAAACCAATGTCATAACCTAGAAAAACCATGCCACCTACAGTAAGAGAAACATACACCAACATGCAAAGCCATGCATGTCCAAACCAACTAAGAAATCACACATGAAAAAGATTACCTGCAAGTATTCCTGTTGAAGCTGCTTGATCCTTATTTCCTTTCCTTGATCCTTGTTTTCCTTCCTTTTCCTTTTGTTGTTTTTCCTTGATCCAAATCTAGAGTGCTCCAAGAAAACTCTAAGTGACCAAGAGTGAGAGAGAGAGAGAGAGAGAATAATGAGAGAGCTCCAAACTTGAACTGACCAAGTCTTGACACTGACCAAGAGCTTAAAACTAAAAAAGCTTGCCAACTGATCCTCAGAAGCCTTTTTATCAATGAGGCATATATTTTCTTAATTTTCCATTATTTTCCTTCAATTTCCTCCTCACATGCAACCTGTGACCTTTCACCTTACTTTTCTCCTAATTTCCTTTATTTTCATAAATAAATAAAAATGCATTTTTTCCTTTTAATGCCTTTGCCAATTTTCCTTAGCCAAAACACATATCCAGTGATGCCCGTTAGGATATCTTTTCCCAACATTTAGCTTGGAACAAGTGTCCCTTACCCATGGTCTTGTTTTGCCTTTATTAACTTTTATTACATGAAATTTTCGCCAAGGATGTTACAGAACCCTCCCCCTTGGGGAACACCATCCTCAGTGTTAAACCACGCCAAGACCTCAACAAAACCATTGAAAAGAAAACATACTGCACATGGAGCTTTATAACTTAGCTTGTTGTAGTATTTAGAATGAATGACCTTCTCCAAAGCAAAAAATCATGACAACATGAAAACATACTGCATACTGGAGGTTTATAACATAGCTCATTACAGTATTTACAATAACCACATATCCACATATGCACATTTGCTAAACCAATGGATAAAAGGATATGATGCCCATATCAATCAACAAGGGAATCCAAAGGATCACACCTCCACCCTCAAGAGTAGTACCAAGATTCACCTCCTCCTAAGGAAGTCCAGAACCCACTTCCACAGTCAAAGACGCATCCAATGTCCAGCGCTACAATTCTAGGCCACTTGTCCTCTCAGCGAATAGTTACTGACTCATTGTTCCAAGGCGCACTCCCAATGTGCATCTAATTCCATTTGGCAATGCTAATGACCAAAACCAATATATTCATGACCTTCCCTTCTCTGCTACACTGTCCTTCGAGAAATCGGTCACCTCCTTCCATGCAGACACTCACCTTCCAAGTTCCCCGGTATCCCCTATCCCAGGCGATCCATCCCTTTGCAAGGCTTCCTCACATCAGAATATCAAACAACCAAGACATATACATGCCTCAAAAAATCATACCGGTCATAACATGCTGATGGAAATCAACAGACATTATTGGGAATCAATGTCCCAAAATGGCCTTGCTCCTGAAGTTTTTTACCAGCATACTGTTGCATGTTCCAATTTCTTTCACTACTTCTCCTAATTCTTGCAATCGATTTAGGTCACTCACCCGAGAATGTTCATGCATTCTTGTTCCAAGCACATGATTTCCATTAGATTCAAAATAAATTGAAATAACATCAAATCATACCTCATTGGTAGCTCGTCAATAAGGTACACTTGTAATCATGTTTACTTCCTATCATAACAAGTCAAACTAGCACATTTGACAAAATCATCATGCGTAAACATATCACATCTGGTTAGCTCAAAACATAACCATCATATATCAACATCATAAATCAGATGTAACCATCATAAACGAGAATCATAGATCACATGTGATCATCATATACCATATTCATAAATCACATGCATAATAAAACTAAAAGAAAATGTTCATACTTATCCTTTCATCAACCCTTAGCTTCTACCTTTGTCTTTATTCCATATGCACTCGGGATCGTTTGCCACACCAGAAAAGCACTCAGTGCCTTCTCCTCAACCATGTGCACATACAAATAGTGTGGATCACGTGCATACAACTAGACACGTCATACAACACCATCCAATACATGCATCTACACATGTACCATATGTACCACATGTACACAGTACCACATGTACACTGCAACCACCTGCACAATGTGTGCACAACATCACATGTACATGGCACCACCTGAACAACGTGTACAAAATACCACATGTACACTGCACCATTGTACAACATGTACACAATACCAAATTTACACAGTACCACATGCACAACATGTACGCGACACCATATGTACACATTGCCACATGCACGCCATGAACACAACACCACATGCACACAACGCCACTTGTACAACATGTACACAACACCACATGCACACAACGCCACTTGTACAACATGTACACAACACCACATGCACACAACACCATATGTACATAGTGCCACATGTAAAACATGCACATAACACCACTTGTACATAACATTGCATATCCAACATGTACATAGCATCATATGTACATAGCACCACATATGCAATATCAGCACAACACTACATGCACATAGCATCACATATGCAACATGTGCACAACAATAGTACCACACATCCAAAACCACACTGTCTTTACCAAGCAACCTTGCTTCTAGTGTTGTATCCATGCTTGTCCCAACATTCCACAGACCATACCACTTTCATTTCGTTGATGTATCCCTTGGTATAACATGTCCATAACACAAACATAATATAATCACATAATATCAACTCATAACCACATTATACTGACCTTGTATATTTGTCATGACTACACTTCCCACTTGATTCCTCATAAACCAAGAACTTCTTTATGTCGTTCGCCTGCGCAAGAAATCATTCCTCCATAAGGAAGATTCCTGATGACCCTGGCAGATAGTGACATAGATACATGGACACATACATACATATATATGCATATAAATGTTAGCATTAATAATCTTGATCCATGATGACCCTCTCAGACATGCCATACATACATACATACATCTAATATTATATATATATATATATATATATATATATATATATATAATCATTAGCATAAAACAATCATCATTTTGTCAGAAAACGGCATACATACATACATGTATACATATATAAACATTAGCATAATCATGATCATAACATAATTACCCTATAACATAAGGTCTAGGTTAAGAGAACTTCCTTATTTGTGCACAGCATGCACAACATTGAGAACCACAGTTAGTACAATCATCTTAAAACTAGATCATTGGAACGCATACTCATATTATGAAATTCATCAAACATTCAACCAACTTGCAAACATACTATGTTAAATAAATTAACTAGACAACATAATCAAATAGTCAAGCACCAAATATACAACATAAGCAAACTCGTACCTTCTTGTATCTCAGGGGAGGCAATCTTGTCTGCACCATCAATCCATATTAGCACGATATATCTTCACAATATATTAACCCAAACATAAATAAGATCATGATATCCATAATAGTCACTAATTAGCATGTTCATAACATAAGCTTATAAACATTTGTCGTTCATGCATAGCAATCACCTATGTATGATCAATCTAGACTAGTACAACAGCATGTCACAATAAGTCGACACGTACCTGAATATCGTAACCATAACCATCTACATAGGCCAAACCAAGTTAACACAATACATAAAACATCAATATATTAATGTAATAACCCTAATCATCAAGTTACTAGCATATAACAACAACAAGTTAACCTATCATGCTCATCAACGACATATAACATAATTGTTAGGTTATCTAATATAAAACAACAATACCAATGCATACAACTATAGGTTACTACATTCTTGACTATCTGACCCATGTGCATATAACTACACTAATCAACTAACATAGATCGTGAATGTAACTATAACATAAAAATACATGCACATAAACCTAATGTATACAAAAAATATTAACTTACATACCTGTTGTGCTATACAACAACCCTCCCCATTTCAAAATTTTTCATAAAAGACTTTAATAAGAAATGGGTATCGTTTAGAATATTAATAAAATCTATAAAATGTTTGAAAATAAATTTTTATAATAGTTATATAAAAACTTGCTTTTAGGGTAGGTTAAATTGCAATCACAATTTGCAAATCTATCAAAACCATGAAAGTACTCTTGATAAGGTCCGATCCGATTTGAATTATAATAAAACCTTATCATAAAGCTTTATCGAAGGAAAAATTTATAAAAGAAATATGTCGCATCGTGCACATCCTTTATATCACTTAAAGTGTTCCATTGATATTCGTTGATGTGATAACTCTATTGGAAATCGCATATCGCTACTCATCAAGAAGCCATCCCAAGTGTTCCATAGAAAACCTTCGATGCGATAAGCTGATTTCAATCGTGCATCACTAAAATCATAAGACACATCCCAAAAGCTCCTTTGAAATATTTCGATGCAATTTCATTATCGTAGAGTGCGCGTTCGATGAAGGCAAAACATGAAGTATTACGAACATGTGCAGTTTAAAGTTATAAGTCAACTATAAAGAAAATTTAAACGATTTATCAATTTTAAAGCATACCGCCTCCCCATGCCAGCTCACCACTCATTGCAATCGCAACCATGCAAAGGAACCATCTAAGCATGGCTATTGTAACTCTCGATCTGCGATATGCGATTATCGCTAATCGTCGATTGAGAAGTCACAATACCCATTCCAAAAAGGATCGTCATAAATTTGTGATGTGCCATATAATCACGGCATTACAATTTCACATTGGAAGTTACAGGGAAATCATTAAGAGGCAGTTATGGTTGAATCCTTCAAGGATTTCATCCATGGTGGCTTAATATATCATAGATCCATAGCATCTATTATGCTTAATTGATGTTAGTCCTGTGCGTTATGTATTGGCTTTGAACAAATTTTTCCACTGTTACATCCTTCTGTTTCATTTTGTAGAGCGAATCTGAAATCATCAGTCCAGCAAAAATGTCTAAGAGAGCTCGGAAAGCAAAGATCCCCATCATAGCGAAAGATGAACCAACAAAATTGGTACTGATAACTGATACTACATGTTCAGGCCTTGGAAAGACCTCATGGGAGAGCATATATAATCTACTCGAAGCCAAGGATCCATGCGAAATTGAAGAAGAAGGAGGAACGACTGATTCAACTGATAAATCAAAAAATACTCTTTACAATTTAGCCAGCTCCTTCCTCCATAGAATAGCATCCCATGCGAAAGTGTTACCATACAATGACCTGGTGAGATGGGTAATAGAGAGTGTCAACATAACCAACAGAGCATTCTATACAGTCGATGGAAGGATGTTTGGGTCATTCAGGGCAAAATATGTCAAGAAGATGTATCATTTTCCAGACCCCCATAAACATTACAACAAGGCATTTTTAGAATATTTCGCCAAGGAGAACGATGTAGAGTTGGACCTTATCAAGCAATGGAGAAATTTCCCAAACAAGCATAAGCATGAATCCTCTGGTATGTACTCCGTGGACTCCTTAGCATCTCCCTATTGCTATGTTGGTGCTATGATATGTAGACTCTTTGAAGTCTTTGAGTCAGCTAGGTTTTCCATAGAAATGGTGCCTTTAATGGAAGCAACAATTAACTCTTATATCATGGATTGGGAAACCATTTTATCAGATAAAATGGCCAACCAAATCCTTGATTATAGAAGAAATAGGTATGTAACTACCCGAATAATACCCCCATTCTATATGAGCGCCTACATCATGGATACCATATGTTTCAATTCTGACTACCCCATTCTAGGTTGGAAATGGACTGACCTAACTCCTATTCACATTTATCATATGTATTTGTGGAAGGCCCATTATAAAGATCATATATATAGAATTTGCCTTGGTTTTGTCTTACCCATTCATCAGGCCATATTCAAAAAACCTGCTCCTCAATTATCTAATGAGGCTAGCATTGACCTAACATCAATCGACGGTTGGTTCAGTGAAGAAAATTTCACCTATGTCAGACTTTTTGGCAGCACCATAGATCCACATGTTCTCCCCTATACATTCATGATAAGCTATTGGCTAGAGAAATAGCTTACTAGATAACAGAAACAGGAATGTCCAGGAACCTCAATAAGTCCAAGAAACAAATGTGGCCTTCATTTCCCCTCCTTTGTGGTACTTACTCACTGCATGATTTCAAACATGCAGAGAAAGAAGCAAAGAAGATAAAAATTCTGAAGTTAGCAGTCATTCCTAAGAGACAGTATGATCCAAAAGAAATGGCTTACAACTTTACCACTCGGGTGAAACTTGCCAAATTTGAACATGAGAAACACAAATATGATGACTTTTTCACTTCAGCTGTGTTATTTTCACAAGTAAAACATCTAGCAAAGATCAAATTGGGAGCAGAGGGGATAGATAAGTTTATGCAGTTCAGGACACAGAGGTTACAAACACTACCTCTAGATTTATTGGCCACTACCCCTATGGTGTAGCAAGAAGGCCACAGTGAAGAACAAACTACTGAGAAGAGTCATGAAAAAGAGAAGAGTCTCGAAAAGGAGAAGAGTCCCGAAAAGGAGAAGAGTCCTGAAAAGGAGAAAAGTCCCGAAAAGGAGCAGACAAATGAAAAGACCAGCGAGCTCCTAGATACTGATGTGCATATTGATTCTAGATTAATCAAGGAATGGGAGTAGTTTGATCAAATAATCAAGAACCAAAATGAACCCCAAAACATCGTTATACCAGAATCGCCCGCAACACAGGAGCCTATTGTTACTCGTACTGCAATTGAAGGGGTTGTCAGCATAGTGAACACTCAGCATGACATTGAAATAATTCCATAGAATCCTTCAAAAGAGATTGTATTGAAGGTAGAGGAAATACCACCCCTAGATGTATTTTACAGTCCAAAGCATATGGTTGTGGTCAAAAGACAAAGGAAAAGGAGGAAAATTGGCCAGGGAACATTCTCAACTCCTCAAGCTGAACTTATGAATGTGGTATCGAAAGACTCAGAAGTTAATCCTTATGAGGATTTAACTAAGTTATATCAATATGCAAGTGCCTATACAACCGCTACAATGGACAAGGCCTCCGAAGTTAGCCCACTGATCAAGGAAAAGGATCTAAGGATCACCCAACTTGAAGAGGAAATGGTAGTGGAAGAGCAGAGGATTAGTTAGCTTGAACAACAACTAGCGGAACAAAAACAGTAGAATGAGCAACTGAAAGAACAGTTAAATCTGGAGAAACAAAATATCGATCAGCAGGCTCTCCAAAAACAACAAAATTTGTCTCAAGAAGTCAGCAAGCTTCAAGCGGCAATTCAGCAGGAAAAGAAGGCTAAATAAGAAAAAATTGCACAGCTGCAATTACAGGTAGATAAATTCAAGGGTTATCCAAAAGTTGGTGAATTCAAGAAAGAAGCCCTAGAAGTGACCAAAGCCTTATCTTGGCAACTAAATATCCTTTGCCATAAAATATCATTGGTTGACCCATTGTGCACTATCACTACATCACTCATTGAATAGGAAGTTGACATCAGGCTAGAATTTGAAAATGTAGATGGTAGGCTCACAAAATTTCTCTCTTGGCAAAGTTCAGAAGAAGGCATGGCTGCTAATCTACCGAAAATCCAAGAATCGCACAAAGAAATCTTGTTTTCGGAGTGGGAACCATAGTTAATAAAGGCCAAAAGAGCTACTTCCAGAGCTAGGGCTACAATGAACAGTGTGATCGAGTTGGTAAATCACAGGTTATATCTAGCTAAATTGATCTTCGATTTCTCTCCAGGAAAGCTCCTGAAAGCAAAAGCACTAGAAGATCAATGGAGACAGGATCTAGCTACCAGAGAAGAACAAATTGGCAAAGTGTGAAACTTGACTTGGGATGCATTTTGATTTTTCCTAGTAAAGTCGCACAGCCAGCAGATGGCCACCAAATGACCTGCTGACGTTGTCAATCTCATGGTTCCCAAACTTTCATATGCTATGTACACAACTCAACTACATTCTAGGCTAAGTCATCCTCCAGAAATTCAGCAAATGCTCTCAATTTGTCAGTTGCAAGTGCAAGAGGAGAAGTAGATACAATGAATCAGTTAAAAGGCTATCACACTGATATTTTCATAAATCAAATCCCAGAGCAGTTTCAATGGCTCAAAGCGATTTTTATTGACAGTTAGTTTTTATTTTATTATTTAAATCCTTTCATGTCTTTTAAGAAAGGGTCCTCAATTTGCATAAAAACTGGATTTGAGAAGTTACACTTTTGTACTTCTAAATATATTTTTATCAGTAGTGGATCAAGGTTCTACATTTTTGTGAAGAAAGTTTTTCAAGACCTGCACTTTTGTATCTCTTGGAAGTTTTCTCAAATAAGAAAGTGGAATCGGAGTGTTATTTGCATTGGCAAGACTCAAATGCATGCGGTACTTTTATCACTGTTCTTTTGTCTCGTTTCCTTATGTGATGAAGCATTCCTTTTAAAAGTTGCTATTGTTGATATATGTATGTTCTTCAAACAATTCTTTATCAGGTCATTTCTGAAGATTTAGAATTGGTATACTTTAAAGATATATGTCAGCAATATACATTGTTATGAATGCGATATATTTTATTAATAATTACTTTGTTTAATTTCTTAAACAAAGTAATCATTATCTATGAATGCATCTTTCTATCAATCAGTAATTCATCTATATGATTATTTGTCTATTAGAAATAATCAAAAATCGCATTGTTAGTACATTACCCAGGTTAGATAAGTATATTTGTATATTTTTGAGCTATAGGTTAAAGCATTAATCATATTAATTATACATTATAAAACAATAATCCATCAAACCATTCATTATATGGGAAACTGGTCCCATAATATCTAGTCGGAGCCACCACACCAAATGGAAAAGGAGTTGTACTAAGGTCCGGACCGGGTGGTTATCCCAATGTTTGTGTTGAGATTTTAGAGGCATCAACATTTTTGGTGCTAGAAGAAGGGCATGAACTATGAATGGAGAGTGAATCCAAATCCATAGGCCACTCTAAGAGTAAAAATCCCTCACCATCTCCTCTAACTTCTCCTTCACATTCTAAATCTCCCATTTTTAAGCGAGAAGTTGAAAAGGAAAATACAACACCCACTGCTGAAAACTTAAACACACCCGATAATTCTTCTCTTGAACCCCCTGAAGTACAGTCCTTGATTCATAAACTCCAAGGGTTTTCGATATCTCAAGAACAGTCTGAGTTATCCCAAGGCAGTGTGACTTTGCAATATATTCCATCTCAGCCACTTACTAGAGCACAGAGTGAAAAGCTTGGTATTCCACCAACTGAATTTCCTCTGCCAAGTTGAAAAAGAGCTAGAAAGACACCTTTATAATTTGACAGTGAGATCCGTTCCTCATCATCATCCATTCCATCTAAACCATTGCAAAGTAATCCATTTGTTTCACAACTCCAAATCATAATCCAAAAGGGTACAAGTACTCCAACATCCTCTACCCAATCACTGTTAACTTCCTCCTCACCTTCTTCTACCGTTAGCACAACAATGGCACAACCTCAACCAAGGCCATGGACCGATCCAGGAGCTGTCACAATGCCTACACCCTTGATTCAATTACCTGCTCATCTTGAAAAATGGCTACCAAGTTTAATCCTGACATTGGTGTATTAGCAGAAGAACATATAAACAATTTCATGTTGTCAATAAACTTGAATGGGGTAACAAAAGAAGACGTTGTTGTTAGACTATTTCCACACACTTTACAAGGAGCAACTAGATCGTGGTATTTTTCATTACCACCAGGATCCATCAATAGCTCGGATGCTTTCGAGGAGCAATTTTTAACTAAGTTTGGAGACGATAGGTCCACAGCGACTTTGATTAATGATCTCTCCAATCTGAAATCTGAATCAATGGAACCCATCAAAGACTTCAACTCCCAATTTAATAAACTGCTGAATAAAATTCCTGCAACATCCAAGCCTAGTGAAGAAGTCCTAAGCGAATGGTATATCTCTGCCTTGCCTTCAAACATAGCCATCTTCATTGATAGGGCTGCCAAACCCACATTAGTAGAAAATATGAAGGAAGTGATCGCTATTGAAAAACGTATCATTTCTTTGGAAAATAAAAATGATATTGAAGAAAGAAAATACAAAAAGGCTACTTTCAAAGATGAATCAAAAAAGAAAGTAGTTAAAGACCCATATGACATGGAAAGTTTACAAAAGGTTCTGAAAACTATGTCCAATGAAATGGTGGAAATAAAAAAGCAGGTAGCTGAAACTTCTACTAAAAAACCATTTAGAAATTTTAGAAGAAATCAGTCAACTGACCCTAAGCCACTGTTATAGACATATTTGGGCACTTCAACCCCAAACTTATATGTCGATAAAATAGGGCTCTACAAACCCTAAAAGAGTTGTTTCACACCCTAAAAGAACATGGTCATCTGATTACATCATTCCCTAAAAGTTCCACCTGAGAAACCATCCATAAATGGCCTAAACTAAACCATACTGACTGATACACTGGCCAGGTGCGATGCATACTGAGTGGCACACTGCTTAGGTGCAATGCATACTGATTAGGCCTTCTATAGGGTGCGATGGGCGAGGATGGACAAATTTCCGAGACAGTTTGCTAAGTGGTTGCTCATGGAATCTTCTAGAAACTTCTCCTATGACACTTGCCTCTCTGAATTCACCCAAGGATGAGTAAGAGATACAAGAAATCTCCAAGTGGAACCAATTGTTACAAGTGGAATGACACTAATCAAAAACCCATAAATAACTCACACCCTTGCACACATCTATAAATGGATCCCTCATCTAAGAGATCTAGGGGCTGGAATATTGTGAATTGCAAGAAAGTGTTGATAGTTTGTAATTGAGGAATGAGCATTGTATTATTGGTGTGATCTTGCTATTTCATGAGGTGAAGAGGGATTGATGCTAGGAGGATGATGCTGGATCAAACAATTGGGTTGTAATTCTCCCTTCTATTTAATAAAATTCTTAAAGTTTTCTTCCATATGATTGTGCAATTGTGAATGTTATCATTTGTAAATGCTATTATATGTTCATTATATATCTGATTCTGTAATGTTTATGTTGTAATAGATCAAGATGCTTTGATGTTTCTTTGTTACTGTGTTTCTACAGGTACTCTCCAAGCGGGATAAGTACAGGGAGAAGTTGCAAGCTCTGGCAAGGGGGAGAGATATCAAGCAAGGGATTAAGTGGAAATTCCAGGTTGGTTCCTTTATCTTTCTCTTATCTATTACACATAGAAGAAATCGTGAATTTCTTTAAATTGTTGTTTCTAAGGTAGCTACCAAACCTAGAGGGCTAGTCATTCGAAAAGACACTGGTTTTCCCATAAACAAATTGGCAACTCCACTGGGGAACGAATAGATGTTTGTTTGTTGTTATTGTTTGCTTTATAAACTATAGACAGAGCCTGAAGTCAGCCAAGTAGCCTTCGAACTGCTCTTTCTCTACAATTGCATAGTAGATGAATTTTGTTTCAGTCAGTCTCTAGTTTAGTTTATGAATTAAACATTTGACTTACAAGCATTCTAAATGCCCTTTTGGTAGCTTAGTAACCTTTCAAGACATTCCTCTGTACTTTGCTCTTTACTGTCCATCATAGCTCAGCTTAACTCACTGAAAACAGTTGCACATCTAAGCCAAAACCCATTTCAGTTGCGCTCTTTGGCCCATCGCATTATCTATCACTGTAAATAAATATGCATCGTACCTCTCGAGTGTGTGAAGTGTGATGCATCCCTAATTCTGTGAAGCCCAGGTGCGATGACTGACTAAACCTATTTCCATTCTAGAAATTGGGGGTTTTTGTCCTTGTTTTCAGTTTTGTTTAGTTGCTTTGCTGCTTATGAACAGTGCCTCCTTACTAAAGCCTACTCACATCACATATATCAGCCTCCATTAGATTAGGATTAGTAAATTTTTTTATGTATTTGTCCATCATTTACAATCCTTTGTCGAAAACTTGCTTAGATCGATCTGTCGCTTTGGTACAAAAAGTGTCATAACTGTCGTTTTGTGTCAAAAAGAGAAGTGTCGTGGATTTTTCCTTCCCTAAATAGTCGATTGAACCTTTCTTCATGTATTTGGTTTGATTTGTTTTTATTCGAAGTGTTGAAAGAATTTTTATTCAAAATTGAAAAGTGTCGTTTAGTCTTCCTTTCTATTTTGAAAAAGAAATTGTCGAAAATGTCGCTTTGAACAAAATATTTCAGATCTTTGTTGCACTTAGTTTTTCTTTTTGGCATTTTTCAAATTAAGGGGAATGAAAACAAATACATGCATTTGCATTTAGCATTTTTTAGTTTGTGTGCGAAAAATGATTTAGGAAAATGCACTAATGTGTGCTCTTTGCTCTTTGGTTGAAAGAATTGTAATCTTCTTTCCCTAGTAGCTAGGATTTTCATTGCTCAAAATAAACAAAGATTGTTTATCATTGTAGATTGCATTTTAGGAATTTCAAAATCATCATCACGTGGTGAACCATTGAAAGGAAAACTTTAAACAAGATCAAATCTAAAATAAATTTCATTGAACTTAACAACGCTTTGGAACTTAATGCAACACATCTAGAGGTCTAGGCTAGAGATGTGTTTCGGCATCGTAAAAACTAGTAACTATCATTTTCATCGAAGGTTGGGTGATTCCTCCTCCTTGATACGACAAGTGCTAGCACGGACTTGTGCTCCCTGTACCATTGCTTATATATTGGGAGACCACAATAGGCTTATATCCTTTATCCATAGGAAGCTAAGTCTGTCGCCTTATTGATTGCAATGCACTGAACGTAGCATTCAGGAAGATTGATTGTCGTACATAAGCCTTGGTAATTTCTCTTTAATTTATCACCAAGGTGTATATTGCAGTTTTGCGATTGGTTTGGTAATTCCTCTGTCTAGATTTTCTAGAGTAGTCACTTTCATTCCTTTTCAAGTCTTTAAAAGAAAAGGTCCATATGAGAACTTGTCACTTCAGGCTCATTAAAAATTGAAGGAGACTAGAGTCATTTTTAGCTTTTTCTTGACTCTTAAAAACTGAAAAAGAAAGTTGTGTCAAAGCATCATTAAAATTAATTGAATTTGGAATAACATCATTTTCCCCTTAATTTTGAGTTGGTCAAGTAATCTGCAATCATGGAAGAAAGTCAATCAAAACCCCGTTCGAGGAGACTAGCGAGTCAACCGTCTTTGACTTTGGAAGCGAAGCCAATCCGGGAAAAACGGTCTCATTTAATTGAGTCTAATTCATCTGGTTTATTTGAAAGTTTTGTTTCAACATCGTCAGAGACTATAGTTACTCCGATCATTTCTGGTACATCTACCTTTAGAGAAGAAGTTTCATAGTTACAAGAGGACATTAGAATTGATCCTAGTGTAATGGTAGACACTTATATATGTGAAACAACTCCATATAGAGTTGATCCAGAACCCATCTCAATTCAAACTGAGGCTACATTTGAACCAGTATTTGTTCAAGAACCTCCCTTTGAGACTGAAGTTCACTTACCTGAACATTTGGAAGTTGAGTTTCAGAATTCAAAAGGTGTCACCCCTCCAATATCTGTCATTGCAGAAGCTATACCTTCTTCAGCTCCAAAAATCTTTTATAGACCTGACAGTCTACTTCTTCCACCTAGTCTGATTGCTATAGAGGAGGTAGTAAAGGATCCTCCATCTAGTACCCCATTACATCTTGGAACTGGCATTCATTTATATCCTTCTACTCCTGAGTTTGGTTCTTTTAATCATCCTTCATCACAAGTTCCTGTCAAATTGCTAGGAAATCTTTTGAATAGACTAAACATGTTTGAGCAACCATAATTATCTAGGACTGTGTCATTTGATGCAGCGACGGCAGAACTTCTTGCTGCCATTCCTACAATGTTTGCTGGTATACCATCTGTTCCAGCTAGTTATCAATCACTAGCTGGATTCCACTCAGGGGCTACTTCAGCATCATGGTCTGCTCCTATTTATTCATCCAAAGTCCCATCTGGTATTTCTTATGTTGAAACTCAACAATTTGATCCTGCATGCTAGTATCAATTTTGGCAAAACAGTCTTCAAAGACCGCTATATCCTTTAAACACTAGACTGTCACCATATGGAGGGTAGTATGCCTTTTCATTGTTCCCTCCTGGGGAACAACATATGAGAGTTTACAACAAAATTTAGGTCAAACTAGAATTACATCCAGTAGTTGGGTACCAATACTGCCACAACAACCAAGGGTTGTATATGAAATGCAACCGATCCAACTTGTATCGAATATTACCACTACACCTGCTTTTATGACAGTCTCGCAAGTACAAGCACTGCTTGTTGTGTCTCACCCTCAAGTCTCTCAGGTTACGATACAACAGGCACTTGTCTCTATGGCTCAATCACAACTTCAGGTTAGTGCTTCCTTATCTGGAATGACTCAGGCTCAAACGGGTATTGTCAATCCGCATCTTGGTCAACCTTCTAGTATTGGGCAACAATAAATGGTCCAACAACCATGGCTGGTACAATACCAACAACCACAATTCTAACAAACCCAACCTCATCTTGGGCTTGGTTTACAAGCTCAAACTAGATTTGGTCAATATCAAGCCTACCAAGGACTTGAGAAACAAGGCTTTGTAAGTAATGGACAGCTGCATTTTCAAAACGGTTATCAACAACCACACTATACTGGTTATGTCCAACAACCTTATCAAAGTTACCAGCATCAGATACATTATGATGGTATGCAAAGACCTACTGCTCAAACGATTCCATCTTATCCTGGGTATGCTTCACCTAACTTGAATCAGTAGTTGCCTTTTGTAGCAACTCTAGAATTACCCGATTTGAAACGGCTGACGAATGATCCAATTGCATACGCCCCTTGGTGGTAAGCGATTCCTCATAAACTTCCCTCTAATATTCCTAAATTCAATGGAAATCCAGGTGAAGATCTATCGAATCACGTAATGAATTTCATTTGTGGTGCTCATCTAACACCCTAAATGATGATTTAATTAGGCTTCGCCTTTTTCAGAGAACGCTCACTGGTCCGGTAGCGAAATGGTATATTGAATTTCCTGGAGCTTCATTTAATAACTTTAGCACCCTTACCACTACTTTTATAACCCACTTTCAATTACCCATTAGGTACGAAATGGGAACAGAACTCCTTACCAACTTTAAACAGACCACACCCACTCACATATCTGATCATATTCATGAGTGGCAACATCACCGTCGAATGGTAAAGACGTATGTTCCTGATCAGCTTTTAGCTGAGTGGTTTATTAAGTCCTTATTTCCATTTATCACTGAGGATGTGGCAAAAGGAGGAGTTGTCACTAAAGAGCAAGTCATTGCTCATGCCCAATATTTAGACTTGATCTATACTCAGTCCGGCACACTCTACGACAAAATTCCTGATGCTCCTAGACTAGAATTTTCTATTCCCCCTCCTCCTAAATCGAATAGGGACTCTCATGCTGGTGACAGTGTGATTAGTGCCTCAAACACACAAACCGCAAAGGATCCATCTAGTAAAGATCTTGTAGTTTCTAGTCAGAATGAAAATGACAAACCTCTTGCCTCAGATATTAATGTCGTGTCATCTGACAAGGGCAATAATCCAAAGCAACCAGGGGGTAAGAAGAAAGGGAAAAATAATAAGAAGAAATAGGAGAATTCAACTCCTGAAAAATCTTCTGAGAAACCGACTGGGCCAAAGAAACCTCCTTATTTTCCATGTTTCATATGTAACGAGGAGCATTATACGAGAGATTCTCCACATCGAGCTGAGGTTGCAAAATTTCTAAAGGCTTCAAGTACCTCAACGGTGTTGACTAATCCATTTCCGAACCTAGAAACTAATCTAGTGCTAAAGCTATCCATCGCAAAAAAGCAAAATGATGCTTTGATATCGATAAGGAATAAAGATTACAAGAATCCATCGTCGTCAAAAAACCAGGCTACAGATCAACCTAGTGGTTCGACAACGACTTCGTAAGAAGTTGTTCCACCCATTATTCCTTAATTAACTATAAAGACGCTAAAGGGATTCGTACATAAATCGACATTTAATCCTCGTGCTTGAGCTGCTCAGAATTATAATATGGTGGAGGATCTGGCTCAATTTCCATTCGCTATGTCAACACTTGAGGTATTGCAAAATTGTCCCTCCCAAAAGCATGCTTTGTTATCAGCAATAGGTGGGATTGATCCAGCGGATTCCAATCTTGTGGCCTTTAATCATAAAGGATATACACCTCAGTTACCAGCCCAACTCACTTTCCTTATACAGGTAAAAGCCCTCAATAAAAATGTTCATCGAACCATCATTGATGAGGGGGCATCTACCTGCATTATGTCAATGAGTTGCTGGAAAACTCTAGGTTCACCACCCTTGTCACGATCATCAACGACATTAAAAGCATTCGATGGAAGAACATACACTTTGTATGGGATTTTTAGTAACTTGCAAGTTGAATTGGGGGGCAAGACAGTAGAAATTGAAGCCGAGGTCATTGATGGAAACCTTGATTACAATATCTTACTGGGAAGGCCCTGGATTTATGCTATGGCTGTAGTTGTGTCTACATATTTTAGAAACATTGCATTTCCCTTCCAAGGTGGAATCACAGTAGCTGACCAGCTAGCATTTTTTCCTAACATTTCACAAGCTCCTGGAAGCATTCCATTGATCCATGGAAGTTCTCAATCGCTTCAAAATATCAGAGTAGGTGTCCTAAAATACCCTTCCTTAATGGGTACTTTTGCCCTCCCGCCTCCATCTAGTCTTGCGGAAGTGGCCACAGTGGAAACCTATCATATGATCTCTTGTACATCATTTGAGATTAAGAATAACTCCGACCATTTTGTTAGTGCGGATCACCACGAGGTGTTGCCACCAAGCCCCATAGAATCTTTGTATCAATCAATATTCTAGGCTTAGGCGGGAAACCCAAATCAACACTCAACGAGTATTTTGATAGATAGGTCTTTAGAATATGGTACCTCTTCTAATCCTTGGTCTCGTATACATTCTATGTAGGAATTTACAGGGTAAGTTCCTCAGACAGAACACCAAAAGGACACCGCTCACAAACAGCTCACAGATCAATACACCAGTATTTTGACGTGGTTAAAACCCTCAGA
>APFE030021732.1:69040-83304 GCA_000404065.3 Pinus taeda
ATTTTATACAAAAGCATCCAGAACTACTCAAGCGTTGAGGACAACACTTTTTTGAAGGAGAGGGGCATGTTAGGTCCTATAATACTAGTGATTACCCCATTACTATTGTAGTTGTATCCCTTATTAATATTGTTGTGCCCCTATTGTCCCCATATTGTTATTATTGTGCCTCATAGAATCCCTCTATTGTTTTTTTTGTGGCTTTATATTATTATTGTTAGGTTGGCTTCGTTATATTATGACCCCTTAGACTCCTATATATAGAAAGGAGGTTTTGTCTTTTGAATCATCCAAGAATTGTTCATTTGTGTAATGTAAAGGAGGTTTCCCCCTCGAAGAGGCTGAATTCTAAGACGTTCAACTATCTTTTCTATCTTTTTGTGAGTTGGTTTCATAACATTTCTTTTCATCCCTTTCAAACTCTCTAAACATGTAAAGGGCCGAGTTATTCTTGTCGTTAAACTCGTTAAAACAATAGCGACAAACTTGTCCATTCTAGACAAGAATGAGTTTCACTGTCGTTGCACTCGCTAAAACATAGTGATAGGTTTGCCCGAAGGGCAAATTATAGAACAAGCATATGTTATCCTCCTCAAGCTTGAAAAAAATAAAGAGGTACTGGTCAGTAATGACTGGGGAAAAAGGGAAAAAACTTGAAGAAATTTATGGTAGCAGGTTGCTCTTGAACATGACACTTTCACTCCGTCACCATTACTGAGTCAGGTTGGGTTATTCCGTTCACCGGTCATCTCACCATTGGTCTTTCACACCATCCATATTTTGGGGTTAACACTACCAATCCATCTCAGTGTCGCCGACATGTTCAAGAGAAGTCATTCATTTGAGAAACCACAATCCAGTTAATGACTCATCCACTGCAATACCTCCAACCTTCATTTTTTCATGGCCGCCATTCCGAAACCTTGTGTCTTCAGATCATTTTCACCTCTAGAAAAATAATTTGCTTTGTTTTGTGTCGTAGATGTGGGATACATCAAGGCCCTCCTACGATGAGTCACTTCTTGTCGACATCAGTTCATTATCCAAGAAGTTGACTTAGAAACACCCCTTTCAGTTCTTTGGAGCTTGCATACCTCAATGGCAAGTTTCTCACTTCTGGCGACAGGTCGACATCAATGGCCTTCGACCGAAAGATTTTTTGTGGTGTTCGACATCAGATCATATATTCACACCACGTGAATTTTAGTGTAGTACCTTAGGGTCATTATCATTATTGGTGATTCCTCTCACGTCTGTTAACAGCTCACATTATTAGCTGTTAATCAGGCGATGTCTTTCCATGTTCAACTTCAGAACATCTCTTCACATGGATTGACTTATACATCAGGCGAATATTGAACGAGTTTGAAGACCCCGGATCTAGTTTCATCCATCTGAGCTGCGATATATTCAGGGATATAAAAACATCAAATGTACAAAGACGCTGCACATATGGTCATCTGAACCAAGGATGATGATTCTACATCTAAAGAATCATCAGTCTGCATCTACAGATGACTATCTGATCTATGTGCATGAAATGAATTTATAAAGCTGAGCATGGGAATGCCCACCTCAGCTAGATCATGAAAATTATATTATGATGATGTATTTTATTGTATCTTATACAGGTCACCTTCCAGTTCGAAACCTCGAATCCTCATGATAAAGCATTTCACCCGACATCAAGATTTATGACTTCATGCTTTAGGGGACAACAGTTATAGACATATGTTGGCACTTCAACCCCAAACCTATATGTCAATAAACTAGGGCTCTTCAAACCCTAAAAGAGTTGTTTCACACCCTAAAAGAACATGGTCATCTGATTACATCATTCCCCAAAAGTTCCACCTGAGAAACCATCCAGAAATGGCCTAAACTAAACCATATTGATTGCTACATTGGCTAGGTGCGATGCATACTAAGTGGTACACTACTCAGGTGCGATGCATGCTGATTATGCCTTTTATAGGGTGCGATGGGCGAGGACGAACAAATGTCCGAGACAGTTTGCTAAGTGGTTGCTCATGGAATCTTCTAGAAACTTCTCCTATGACACTTGCCTCTCTGAATTCGCCCAGGGATGAGTAAGAGATCCAAGAAATCTCCAAGTGGAACCAATTGTAACAAGTGGAATGACACTAATAAAAAACCCAAAAATGACTCACACCCTTGCATAAATATCAATACCTGTAAGGAAAAAGAATAGTGATATTAGGATTTGAATAGATTTTAGAAATATCAATAAGGAATGTCAAAAATATAATTTCCCATTACCAACAATGGAACAGATACTTCAATCAGTAGCTGGTTCAGAGTTGATGTCCTTTCTTGATGGTTTTTCAGGATACAATCAAATACTAGTGCATCCAGATGATAGACTAAAAACTACATTCAAAACTAAATGGGGAACATATGCTTATCAGAAAATTCCTTTTGGTTTGATCAATGCTGGAGCTACTTTCCAACGAGCTATGGATATAGCCTTCAAAGGTTTGATCAATAGGTCAGTTGTTGTTTACTTAGACGAAATAACTGTCTTTTCCAAGAAAAGGCCAATCATCTACATGATTTAAAGCAGATCTTTGAGCGATGTAAAAGGTATGGGATTTCTCTAAATCCCAAGAAATCATTCTTTGCTCTAAATGAAGGAAAACTCTTAGGGTTTATTCTATCGAAAGATGGCATATATATTGATCCTGACATGATAAAAGAGATTTATGATATTCCTTTGCCACATAACAAGAAATCAATGCAATCATTTTTGAGATAGATAAATTTTGTAAAAAGATTTGTTCCTGATTTTTCTCATATAGTCTTACCTTTACAAACTATGATTAAGAAAAATTCAGTTTTCAAATGGGGACATAACGAAAAATAAGCCTTTGACTCAATCAAACAGGAAATTATTAATTATCCTGCATTGAATACTCCGAATTTTTCTAATCATTTTATTTTGTATACTTTGGCCACTGAAACATCTTATGCTGTTGTTTTAACACAAATCAATGATCAACAAGTAGAAGAACCTATATCTTTCTTTAGTTCCAATTTGCAGGGTGTTGAACTCAACTATTCAGAAGTATAAAACAAGTTTTTGATGTGTTTAAATCTATCAAACACTTTAGACCATTTCTCCTAAAAACACACAAAAGTAATAGTCTCATTCTCCATAGTGAGGCAATTGCTAGTGCAAATGGAAGTTGGAGAAAAGAGAGCTACTTGGGTAACAACTTTATAGGAGTATGATATTGATATTAAATCGGCAAAAATTGTGAGAGGGCAAGATTTTTGCAGGTTATTAGCAAGAGCTTCTAATGAAGATTCAGATAAGACTTTTCAAGTGAACGAGATAAGTATCATAACTTTTGAATCTCAGTATGCTAATCTGGTCTTTTATTTAAAAAATGGATATGATCCCCCTAATTTCAGTTACAAAAACAAATGTGCCTTAAGATTAAAAGCAAAACATTTCGAAATCATTGATGATGTGTTATTCAAAAGAAATTATGATCTAATTTTATTAAGATGCCTTGGAAAAACTAAAGCACAAAAGGTTTTGCAGGAATTACATGATGGTCCAGCAAGTGGAGATTTTGGAGGAGATACTACAGCTCACAAAATAATACATGCTGGATATTATTGGCCTACTTTTTTTAAAGATTCCCATGATTATGTCAAGAAATGCAAGATATGCCAAACTGCTAGTGGGAGACAGGAAACCAGTCTTTCCTTTACGACCAGTAAACATTGAGCAACCATTTGAACAGTGGGGGCTTCATATCATAGGAGAGATTGTTCCATATTCTTCCAAGCAACACAGATACATCCTTAAAGCCACGGACTACTTCACAAAGTGGGTAGAAGAAATTCCATTAAAGGTAACCAATTCTGATGCAACCATTGAATTCATTGATCAATTCATCATTACCAGGTTTGGTGTACCTAATGCTCTTATTTTTTATAATGCATCTTATTTTTCTCGGAGTAGTATAGTTGGATTTGCTCTTAAGAGAGGTTTTAAATTAAAATATTCTGCAAATTACTATCCTCAAGGTAATGGTTTGGCAGAGTCAACTAATAAGAATCTCATTAAGATTATTAAAAGAACTGTTGATCAAAATCAAAAGAATTGGCATAAATCTTTAAAATTTGCATTATGGGCAGATCGCATAACTCATAAGGCCTCAATAGGTACTTCTCCTTTTAACTTAGTGTATGGGAAAGAAGTTGTAATACCTTCAAACTTAGCACTCCCATCTCTAGCCCTAGTACAATTTATTGAAGAAAATCCTTCTTCCTCTATTCAACTAAGATTTGATCAAATGCTCAAATTAGATGAAGAAAGAGAAAAGGCCAAAACCACTCATGCTAAACATCAACAAGTCATTAAATCTTCTTTTGATGCAAGTTCTACTGGCTCAAAAACATTACAAATTGGTGATCTCATGTTGAAATGGGACAAAGCACATGAAGACAAAGGTAAACATACCAAATTTCAAAAGATGTGGCTTGGAACATTTCAAATCATTGAAAAAATATGCTCATCAATGTTCATAGTACGAGATTTATCAGGAAAGAGAGATTCTCTTCCTGTGAATGGGCTTATCTTAAAGAAATTATTTTCTTAAGGGGGTAACCCCTTCTTACATGTATATATTCTTTATGCAAGTTTGTTTATTATATAAAATAATGTTGTAAATAGTCTTCCATTGGCCTTTTACTATTGAAAAGCTCTTTGAGAGAATATTGTGAATACTTGCTTTCAATAGGTGGAAACTTTTAAGGAAATGATTACAGTTTTGGAAAGTTGAATAAAACATGAAACTCTAAGAACTTCTTTAAAGTTTGTAAAATCTTCCAAAACATTGAAAATATTGTAAATCATTCTAAGTTTTATAAAGTTAAGAGAGGTTATTCATAAAAATTAAGGACTTTTCCAAGCTTAGCATCCATAACTCTAAAATTGTCATCCATAAACTCTTAAGGAGAAAGTCATTCACCCCATCCACTAAGTTTATGATTTTTCAAAGTGTAATTCTAAAATATGTCTGATATAAAAGATAAGAGGTCTCATCATGAGCCTGCTTACCATGATCATAGGGAACTAATTAAACTGACATTACAAATATTGCATATCAAAACATTATAATGGCTTATAATCATAAGACAAGGGGTCTCATTATGAGCCAGCTTGTTCAGTTTAATTACAACCAGTGAATGGCATTGTCAGTCGCTGGCTCCCAAGCCAGGACAATGGCTTTTTATCTTAAAAAATTAAAAGAATATAAAATCAAAAAATATATATGTAAACATATCTTTATGGATTTATCTTTCAAAAGTTATACTCTTAGATGGATGGGACAATGAATGACTGATGGTCAAAAGGTAACCCTGTCGAGACTATAGATGTTTGATGGTAGCAGAGGCACTACCTGTGACAAAAGAGTAAATTTAAAAGCGAGGAGCCCCCTACTTTATCTTTATCAACCAATCAAAGCTTGAAGAAACCATAAATGTTTTTATTTTTGAGGGATCGTAAAAGAAATTGCAAAAAAATGTTATTTTATTCAGATTTAATTTTTGTTTAGCTATTCTTAAATGATTTTCTTTATCCTCAATTGTTTCCAAACTAATAAAGTCTTAGATATTGCATTATTTTTCAGAGATAATTGTTTCTCCCAGTGAATCACCAATTGTTGTGCTATACAACAACCCTCCCCATTTCAAAAAATTTCATAAAATACTTTAATAAGAAATGGGTACCCTTTAGAATATTAATAAAATCAATAAAACGTTTGAAAATAAATTTTTATAATAGGTTATATAAAAATTTCCTTTTAGGGTAGATTAAATCGTAATCGCAATTTACAAATCTATCGAACCCATGAAATTCCTCTTGATAAGGTCCGATCCGATTTGAATTATAATAAAACCTTATCATAAAGCTTTATTGAAGGAAAAAAATATAAAAGGAATATGTCACATCGCGCACATCCTTTATATCAATAGTGGACATAAAGTGTTCCATTGAAATTCGTCGATGTGATAACTCTGTTGGAAATCACATATCTCTACTCATCAAGAAGTCTTACCAAGTGTTCCATAGAAAACCTCTGATGCGATAAGCTGATCGCAATCACGCATCACTAAAATCATAAGACACATCCCAAAAGCTCCTTTGAAATCTTCTGATGTGATTTCATTATCGTATAGCGCGCGTTTGATACAAGCAAAACATGAAGTATTACGAACATGTGCGGTTTAAAGTTATAAGTCAACTATATAGAAAATTTAAACGATTTATCAATTTTAAAGCATACCACCTCACCATGCCATCTCACCACTGATCGCAATCACAACCATGCAAAGGAACCATTTAGGCATGGCATTTTTAACTCCTAATCTGTGATATGTGATTATCGCTAATCACCGATCGGGAAGTCACGATACCCATTCTAAAAAGGACCGTTATAAATTTGCAATGCGACATATCATCACGGCATTAAATTTTCATGTTGGAAGTTACGGGAGAAGAATTAAGAAGCAGTTATGGTTGAATCCTTCAAGGATTTCAGCCATGGTGGCTTAATATATCATAGATCCGTAGCATCTATTACGCTTAATTGTTGTTATTCCTGTGCACTATGTATTAGCTTTGAACAAATTTTTCCACTGTTATATCCTTCTGTTTCATTTTACAAAGCGAATCTAAAATCATTAGTCCAGCAAAATTGTCTAAGAGAGCTTAGAAAGCAAAGGTCCCCGTCATAGCGAAAGATGAACCAGCAAAGTTAGTACTGATAGCTGATACTACCTATTCAGGCCTTGGCAAGACCTCTTGGGAGCATATATAATCTACTCAAAGCCAAGAAACATTACAACAAAGAACTTTTAGAAGCTTTCACCAAGGAGAATGATGTAGAGTTAGACCCTATCAAGCAATGGAGACATTTCCCAAACAAGCATAAGCATGAATCCTCTGGTATGTACTCCATGGACTCCTTAGCATCTCCCTATTGCTATGTTGGTGCTATGATATGTAGACTCTTTGGAGTCTCTGAGTTAGCTAGGTTTTCCATAGAAATGGCACCTTTAATGGAAGTAGCAATTAACTCTTATATCATGGATTGAACGACCATTTTATCAGATAAAATGGCCAAACAAATCCTTGATTATAGAAGAAATAGGTATGTAACTACCCGGATAATACCCCCATTCTCTATGAGCACCTACAACATGGATACCATATGTTTCAATTATGACTACCCCATTCTAGGTTGGAAATGGACTCCTCAAGACCCAACTCCTTTTCACATTTATCATATGTATTTGTGGAAGGCCCACTATAAAGATCATATATATAGAATTTCCCATGGTTTTGTTTTACTCGTTCATTAGGCCATATTCAACAAACCTGCTCCTCGGTTATCTAATGAGGCCAGCATTGACCTAACATCATTCGGCAGTTGGTTCGGTGAAGAAAAGTTCACCTATGTCAGACTTTTTGGCAACACCACAGATCCACTTGTTCTCCCCTTGTACATTCCTGATAAGCTATTGGCTAGAGAAATAGCTTACCAGATAACAGAAACAGGAATGTTCAAGAACCTCAATAATTCCAAGAAAAAAATGTGGCCTTCATTTCCCCTCCGCTGTGGTACTTACTCACTGCATGATTTCAAACATGCAGAGAAAGAAGCAAAGAAGATAAAAATTCTGAAGTTAGCAGTCATTCCTAAGAGACAGTGTGATCCAAAAGTAATGGCTTACAACTTTACCATTTAGGTGAAACTTGCCAAATTTGAACATGAGAAAGATGAATATGATGACTTGTTCACTTCGGCTGAGTTATTTTCACAAGTAAAACATCTAGAAAAGATCGAATTGGGAGCACAGGGGATAGATAAGTTTATGCAGTTTAGGACATAGAGATTACAAACACTACCTCTAGATTTATTGGCCACTACCCCTATGGTGAAACAAGAAGGCCACAGTGAAGAACAAACTGCTGAGAAGAGTCTCAAAAAGGAGAAGAGTCTCGAAAAGGAGAAGAGTCCCGAAAAGGAGAAAAGTCTCGAAAAGGAGCAGACAAATGAAAAGACCAGCGAGCTCTTAGATACTGATGTGCATATTGATTCTAGCTTAATCAAGGAATGGGAGAAGTTCAATCAAATGATCAAGAACCAGAATGACTCCTAAAACATCCTTATACCATAATCACCCGCAACACAAGAGCCTATTGTTACTAGTACTACAATTGAAGGGGCAGTCGGCATAGTGAGCACTCAGCATGACATTGAAATAATTCCAAAGAATCCTTCAGAAGAGATTGTATTGAAGGTAGAGGAAATACCACCCTTGGATGTATTTACAGTCCAAAGCATAGGGTTGTGGTCAAAAGACAAAGGAAAAGGAGGAAAATTGGTCAGGGAACATTCTCAACTCCTCAAGCTAAACTTATGAATGTGGTATGGAAAGACTCAGAAGTTAATCCTTTTGAGCATTTAACTAAGTTATCTCAATATGCAGGTTCCTATACAGCTGCTACAATGGACAAGGCCTTTGAAGCTAGCCAACTGATCAAGGAAAAGGATCTAAGGATCACCCAACTTGAAGAGAAGACAGTAGTGGAATAGTAGAGGATCAGTCAGCTTGAGCAACAGCTAGTGGAACAAAAATAGCAGAAGCAACTAAAAGAACAGTTAAATATATAGAAACAAAAGATCGATCAACATGCTCTCCAGAAATAACAAAAGTTGTCTCAAGAACTCAGCAAGCTTCAAGCGGCAATTCAGCAGGAAAAGAAGGCTAAAGAAGAAAAATTTGGACAGCTGCAATTACAGGTAGAGAAATTCAAGGGTTATCCAAAAGTTGGTGAATTCAAGAAATAAGCCCTGGAAGTGACCAAAGCCTTATCTTAGCAACTAAATATTCATTGCCATAAAATATCATTGGTTGACCCATTGTGCACTATCACTGCATCACTCATTGAACAAGCAGTTGACACCAGGCTAGAATTTGAAAATGCAGATGATAGTCTCACAAAATTTCTCTCTTGGAAAAGTTCAGAAGAAGGCATGGCTGCTAATCTACTGAAAATCCAAGAATCACACAAAGAAATCTTGTTTTCGGAGTGGGAAGCACAGCTAATAAAGGTTGAAAAAGCTACTTCCAGAGCTAGGGCTACAATGAACACTGTGATCGAGTTGGTAAATGACAACTTATATATAGCTAAATTGATCTTTGATTGCTCTCCAGGAAAGCTCCCGAAAGCAAAAGCGTTAGAAATCAATGGAAATAGGATCAGGCCAACAGAGAAGAACAAATCGGCAAAGTGAAAAACTTGACTTGAGATGCATTTTGGTTTTTCCTAGTAAAGCCACACAGTTAGCAGATGGCCACCAAATTCCTTGCCGACACTGTCAATCTCATGGTTCCCGAACTTTCAGATGCTACGTACACATCTCAACTACATTCTAGGCTGGGTCATCCTCTGGAAATTCAGCAAATGCTCTCAATTTGTCAGCTGCAAGTACAAGAGGAGAAGTAGATACAATGAATCAGTTAAAAGGCTATCACACTGATATTTTGATAAATCAAATCCCAGATTTTCATGTTTGCAGTTTCAACAGCTCAAAGCAATTTTTATTGAGAGTTAGTTTTTATTTTATATTTAAACACTTTCTTGTCTTTTAAGAAGGGGTCCTTAATTTGCATAAAATCTGGATTTGAGAAGTTACACTTTTGTGCTTCTAAATATATTTTTATCAGTAGTGGATCAAGGTTCTACATTTTTGTGAAGAAACTTTTTCAAGACCTGCACTTTTGTATCTCCTGGAAGTTTTCTCAAATAAGAAAGTGGAATTGGAGTGTTGTTTGCATTGGCGAGACTCAAATGCATGCGGTATTTTTATCACTGTTCTTTTGTCTTGTTTCCTTATGTGATGAAGCATTCCTTTTAGAAGTTGTTATTGTTAACATATGTATGTTCTTCAAACAATTGTTTATCAGGTCATTTCTGAAGATTTAGAATTGTTATACTTTAAAGATATATGTCAAAGATATACATTGTTAGGAATGGGATATCTTTTATTAATAACTTTGTTTAATTTCTTAAATAAAGTAATCATTATCTATGAATGCATCTTTCTATCGATCAGTAATTCATCTATATGATTATTTGTATATTAGAAATAATTAAAAATCACATTGTTAGTACATTACCCGGGTTAGATAAGTATATTTTTATATTTTTGAGTTATAGGTCAAAGCACTTATCATCTTCATTATACATTATAAAGCAATCATCCATCAAACCATTCATTATATGGGAAACTGGTCCCATAATAACCAGTTGGAGCCACCACACCAAACGGAAAAGGAGTTGTACTAAGGTCCGGACTGGGTGGTTATCCCCAATGTTGGTGCTGAGATTTTAAAGGCATCAACAATACCTACATGCCCAACATGCAAACATGTATGACTATCTTCTCTTATCCCAAATTCTAGTGCTACAACCTCATTATGATGATCTACATCTCCTACTCTATCTCATCCAACACATTAGCATCATAAAAACCAATAGCATCATGATGACCTAAATTGCATGGAATGACTTCACAAGGCATGTTTGACCTAGTATTCATGCATAACTATAACCAAGACCATACATGCATGACAACTGCATATAGACATATAACACATGAGTACCAAACCATATCCTCATCATTGTACCTAGATTCCAGCCATTAATGCATGACCATATCAACTTCACAAACCATGACCTCATGCATGACAACAACCATTACTCCATTGTACACATTGCCACATGCAACCATCAACATGCATAAGCAATGCCTAATCAACTACACATAGGCATGAATCCATGTAGTTGAGCACAAGAGATCAATTCTTGTAAACAAACTACAAGATTGATACATGTAATCAAACATACAAGAATGAAACCTAACATACAAGGATATAATCAAGCTGCATATAATCATGTAACCAGTCATATACTCCTGATGATGCATTCCACAAAATCACATCAAGTTACTTGTGATAACCTTACTACGACCATCATCAACATTATGCAATGCAACAAGCACATCGAATGCAAGTGTAAGAGACACACATACAACTGCCATGCATGCATGACAAACACACATTGCCCATCTAGTCTAAGGGGTGAACCATGCTTTGATACCAATCTGTAACACCCCATCCTCCCAGGTCCACCCAATCAATCGACAAATCGGGGTAAACATATGATGAGAGAGGCTACTATAAGGGATTCAACTTCCTTGGTGACCTTAAGGAAATGGAACTAATGGAACATATCAAACAAACCCATCCACATTAGCAACAACACCCTCAGGAGAAAACCACCCACTTAGACATCTTGTCCCCGAGTCCCACTGATGATTTAAGCCTTTTAACCCCTAGTTGCTTTCATGCTATAGGAAAAACAATGACCAGAAGCCAAATTCGCTCTCACTGGCCTATGTGCTAGCGTCCCTGGAATTTTTCTAGCAAGCCTGTGCCATCGCCCCCAAGATTTGGGCCACTTTTCTACCCAGAATCCCTGCCTCTACCCAGAACTTGTTATCACCTTCAGAATCTATCAAATACATGATGACAAGATAAACAAATCAAAAATCAACCTCAACGCTAGGCCTGAGCATCCCCAACCGGGACTGACATTCTGTCAAACACTTGACATCAATGTAGCCTACAAGTCTAGGATATAAGACAGAGCATAAATGACTAAAGAACTTATGAAACATAATCAGAAGGATCAATCAGGTCTTGCATCCATCCATTCAACAATTACAAGTAATTACATGAAATAACCATGACATGAACCAGTCATTTAACCATGTTTATAACTAGCATAAAACCATATAAATATCAGAGATATGATAGCCATTAAATCCACATATAAACAAGTGGAAAATTAGGAGAACTTGGCTTTCATTAATCATAGGCAAATTCCACCAAGTTTGGGACTTCCATATACAACCTGACCATAAACATGGCTGAACTAAATATCTCTTTCAACCATTCACCCCCTCGTCATATCCCAAGCATGAATGTGGGATCTCATATAACAACCAATCCATGAACAACTAAGGGAATCCAGAGGTTAAACCACCTCCACCCTCATAAAACTATGATCATGCCAAAACCAGTACTCTGATCACCACTGTATTGAACTTGGAATGCCATCTGGAATCTATCACTATCCTTGAGGATTTTTTTGTCTCCTTCTCTCTCAGACTTTACCAAAATACAATCCTGGATCACTAGGACCTAAACCAAGACCAGTCTCTCAAGATTTACCGCAATCCAAACCTGGATCACTAGGCCCTAAACCAAGACTCCTCCCTCAAGATTTACCATGTATCCCGCCAAAATCGGTCAAGGGATTCCTAGGCCTTTGGGAATGAAACTTGAGACCACCTCCACCCCAGATTCTGAATCCATTTGGCAAACCAAAGCTTAAAAACCAAAATAAACATCCCAACACCATGGCATCCGGAAAAATGCAAGGCTAATATGAAAACCACTTTCAAACCTGTAAAAATCATGCCACTGATAGCAAGAGAACCATAAAACAACATGCAAAGCCATGCATTTCCAAACCAACTAGGAAATCACACATGCAAAAAGGTTACCTACAAGTATTCTTGTTGAAGTTGCTTGATCCTTCTTTCCTTTCCTTGATCCTTTATTTCCTTCCTTTCCCTTTGCTTGTTTTTCCTTCCTTGATCCAAATCTAGAGTGCTCCAAGAAAACTCTAAGTGACCAAGAGCGAGAGAGAGAGAATAATAAGAGAGCTCCAAACTTGAACTAACAAAGTATTAACATTGACCAAGAGATTAACACTGAAAAATCTTTCCAACTGATCCTCAAAAGCCTTTTTATCAATGAGGCCTCTATTTTCTTCATTTTCCATTATTTTCCTTCAATTTCCTCCTCACATGCAACCTATGACATTTCACCTTACTTTTCTCCTAATTTCCTGTATTTTCATAAATAAATGTGTCAAAGATTCCTTTTTCCCTTTTATTGCGTTTTCCTTTGCCAATTTTCCTTAGCCAAAACACACATCACATGATGCCCACTAGGCTATATTTTCCCAACATTAAGCTTGGAATAACTGTCCCTTACCCGTGGTCTTGTTTTTCCTTTATTAACTTTTATTACATGAACTTTTCACTGGGGTTGTTACAATGGTGTTCATCAAACTCCCTTAACAATGATTCTATTTGACTTTTTCTTTACCAAAGAACGCTTATGGGTACTGCTACTAAATCATATATTGAGTTACCTAGAGCTTCATTCCTTGGTTTCATCTCCTTAGCCACAACCTTCCTCACGCATTTCCAACTTCCCATTAGATACGAAACTGTAATGAAATTGTTACCCAACTTCAAACAATCTGATTCCACTCACATTTCATATCACATTCATGAGTGGAGGCATCATCTTCGGTTGGTCAAAACTTATGTTCTTGATCAATTTCTGGCAGAATGGTTTACCAAATCTATGTTGGCACCCATAAGAGAAGATGTGGCCAAAGGTGGAGTCATGACTGAAGAGCAAGTAACTTCTCGTGCGCAATATTTGGATATGGTTTATACCCAATCCGGCATGCTCTATGATAAGATACCAAATGCTCTGAGACCTTCGAATATTGTTCCTCCTCAACATGGTAAAGAATCTCATTTTGTTGATCGCATTATTGGTTCTACCTTCTCGCAGACAGCGAGTAAACCATCTGGTATTGTTCCACCCACATCTGCTCAAAACCTCCAATCTCATCCTCTTGCAGCTTTTGATTCCAACATAAATGTCATTTCATCATATGAGTCTCAACAACAACCTGGAAGCAAGAAGACAAGAAAAGGTAAGAAAAAGAAAGATCCCTCTCTGCAAGAAAAACAAACAAATAAGTCTTCTAACCAGAAACAAAAGCCTCGATATCCTTTCTTGATTTTTAATGAGGAGCACTTTACATATGATTGTCCTCACCGCGCTGAAGTGAGTCAATTTCTTAAGTCCACCACTTCTCCCTCAGTGTTGACTGACTCGTTTCCTAATCAAGAAACTCATATGTTACTCGGGACCCATCATTAGGGGAATTTCGAGGTCTAAAATGGACCTCCTAAGAAAATTGTACAGCCAAAATAAACTTTATAAGAACCAATAGGATTCAAGATGATGATGTCAACCATGGGGGATGATTCACCATT
>APFE030021732.1:83356-97995 GCA_000404065.3 Pinus taeda
AAAAAAAACTAATAAAACTAATTTTTCAACTCATATTTTCAACTTATCTCCCTAAGGTTTTACTCAAATTTCGAGTGGGAGTACTTGTTGGATACAAAATTAAATTCCACATCTAAGGAGTAGCCATGTTGCATACTTTCAATGGACCTTGCTACACGAAAAATGAGACATACATGAAAAACGTGATTGCAATCATGTTTTTCATGTATTTCTCATTTTTCATGTAGCAGGGTCCATAGAAAGTATGGAACATCGGTACTCCTTGCATGAGGAATCAAATTATGCATCCAATTAGTGTTGTTTCTCGAAATTTGAGTAAACACATAGGGAGATAAGTTGAAAATATGAGTTGAAAAAATATTTTTTCTTTTTTCCCTCTAAAATTTGATGATGTAATCTAATATTATTTTATTATTTCCACTATTATTTTATAATTTCCTTAGGAGGCCCATTTTAGACCTCAAAATTCCCCTAATTCTTCCTCTAACACAGTTTTTATGATTTCCTCTTCAAAGTCGAGATCGAATGTTTTGGTAGCTACTTGGAACAAGGATTATGGTAATGTGAATCCACCGAATGGTAAATATATTGATCAACCTTCCAATTCAACACCATCCTCATTAGATCCCACTCAATCGTTGATTCCTACCAAATTGAATATTAAACCTCCAAATGGTGTTATTCATAAGTCATCTTTCAACCCTCTTGCAAGAGCTGCTCATAATTATAATGTAGTTGAAGACTTGGCTTAGTCTCCATCGACTATGTTGAATCTTGACGTGTTGTAAAACTGCCACACCCAAAAGAAGACTTTACTTTCAGTTATCGGATTTGTGGATCTATTGGATTCCAACCTTTTTGTTTTCTCTCATGAAAAATATACCCCTTCACTTCCAACTCAATTAGATTTTATAATCCAGGTCGTTGTCTGTGGTAAGAATATTCTCGTTTTATCGTCTATGAGGGAGCCTCGACTTTCATTATGTCCATGTCTTGCTGGAACATGATTGGTTCTCCTCAAATGAGTCAATCACCTACTATGTTGAAAGCCTTTTACGGGAGAACATACAAACCTTGTGGGATTTTGAACTCCCTGCAAGTTGAATTAGGGTGGAAAATTGTCTCCATAGAAGTTGAAGTTATTAACTGACCTCTCGATTACAATCTTCTATTGGGATGTACATGGGTTTATGAAATAGTTGTTTTCGTCTCGACTTACTTTTGTATGATCTCCTTTCCTCATAAAGGAGGGTTTGTAGCCATAGACCGGCTCACCTTTTCTTCCTTTGATTAACATGTTACTAGAAGTGTCCCTCTTCTAGGGGAAACTTTACAGTCATATCATCATTTCAGAGTTGGATTGTTGAAGGATTCTTCACTTATGGAAACCTTTTCACTCCCTCCTCCTCTCCTTCCCGACAGCTCACCTTCGGTATCCTATATCAACATGATATTTTCCTCTACTATCTTGGCCAATCCATGGATTTTACAAGATGAAATTGACATCCAAAGTTTTGGTGACCGAATTTCGCTAAGCCCCATTGAGCTAGATTATGAAGCCATTTATTCATCTTGTGTGGTTTCTTCATTTTATTTGCTTAATTCGGTAGATAGATCATTGGATTAAGGTATGTCTTCCAAACCTTTATCACATGTATTCCCTACCAATGAAAGCATCATGGAGATCATGATGTCATATGATGCACCATGGGATGAACATTTCCATATTTCCTCCTTACCTAATTCCATTGAGGATATTCTCAATGATGTATACTGGCCCAATTTTGTCAAAACTTTTACGAATTATGTGTCTATTCATGAGATCGATTGGAAAATAACCTTTCGAAAGTCGAAGAGACGATACCTAATGATATTTCCATTAAGCTAGGTGTCGTCAAAAATATACACATTAGAGCATCTTTTTCTCCATCCGATATCGAGACTTATCAAGCCCTTTTTTGTGAATTCTGATATGTATTTGCCTGGACCTACGAATAAATGCCAAGTAACGTACCAAATATAGTTGTACATGAAATTAAGATGTATCCTTATGCAAAACCAATCTGGAAGCGCTTCGTTCTAGTCCATCCCAAGAAGGTTGTTGGTATTAAGGCTGAAGTTGAAAAGTTTCTTTGAGTTGGTTTCATATACCCCATTCCTTTAACTGATTGGGTGTCGAATGTAGTTCATGTCATGAAGAAATAGGGCACCATTAGAGTGTGCGTCAATTATCAAGGTGTGAATCGTGCATGTCCAAAGGATAATTATCCCACCCTATTTATTGACCAGATTGTTGATGAATGTGCTGGCTACAAAATTTATTTGTTTATGGATGGATTTTTGGGCTATAATCAAATCAACATTCTCCTGGCAGACCAACCTACAACTACTTTTATTTGTCCCTCAGACACTTTCACCTATAGGAAACTCTCGTTTGGTTTAAAGAATGTTGGGGCCACGTTTCAATGTACCATGGATTACACTTTTAATTATATCAAACACATCGTTCAACCACATTAGGATGACCTCCCTGCTCACTCCAAACATCAGACTGATCACCCGATGCATCTTCGGGATATTTTATTCATTATAAACATTATTATATTTGACTTAACTCACAAAAGTGTGTGTTTTGTGTCATTTTTGGTTGACTTGTAGATTTTTTTCATATCAAAACAAGGAATTCATATCATCCATTGAAATTACAGGCGATCATTGATTTGCCTGCACTTTCTTCACTCATTCAGCTTCCACGACTCCAAGGGAAAGCTAACTTCTTACAAAGATTTGTCCCTAATTATGCTGACTTGACCAAAGGATTCACTCGCTTACTTAAAAAAAGGGATTCCCTTCCATTGGGATGAAGCATTTCAGAAAGTGTTTGATGCCTTGAAATATGTATTGGTTTAGGCATCTCTTTTATATCCCCTTGATTATCAGTGTGACTACTTCTTGTATCTTGTTGCTTCCATTTCTACTATAGCAATGGTATTGGTCAAAGAAGATGATTTAGGGATTGAACACCCCATTTATTATCTGAGACAAAATCTTAACGATACTAAGATCCAGTATTCCCACGTAGAAAAGTTGGCTTTGGCGGCTATAGGTTTTACCATTACATTTTGCTTCAGAAAACTACAATCGTTTCGGATTGCAACCCTATGACATACATTTCTTCATTTTGTCGCGTCAATTTCTCGGCGGAAAGTACTCGAAATTGATTGTCATTTTACAAGAATTTGACCTAGATTTCATCAAATCCAAGAAAAATAAATCCTTAGTTTTCACAGAACTAACATGTGATCTTCCTTCCCCTTATTTAGAATCTACATTTGAAGATTATATTCCTAATGAGCCATTGTTTCTAATCTCGTCATCTAACCCGTGGTATGGATATTTCCAAATTTATCTCCAAACCTAGACTTTTCGGTCTAATACCTCACACTTGCTGCAATGACGTATTCGTTACCAAGCCTGAAATTACATCATTATCGACGAAACTCTTTACTGCCATGGTATCATTACGATTTTATGAAGGTGCTTCACTCTTGAGGAGGCTAAGAAAGTCCTCAATGAATGCTACTCGGGGGCATGTGGTGGACATTTATCTGGTTATGCTACCACCCATAAAATTTGAACGTGTTGGTTACTTTTTCCCTACCAAATTTCGCCACTGCATCCTCACTGTCTAGAAGTGTCATGCGTGCTAGATATATAATTGTAAGGCTCGTACTCCACCTGCTCCATTGCATCTCGTTATCGTTTTTGGTCCTTTTGTGAAATTGGGTATCGACTTTATGACATGTAACCCTCACTCAGTTGGGGGGAATGGTTATATTATTGTCGTAGTTGATTACTTTACTAAATGGGTTGAGGTGATGCCTACATTTAACAACATTGGCGAAATGACTACATACTTATTTTTCAACCACGTCATCACTCAGTTTGTGGTTCCACAAGAAATAGTTACGGATCACGGAAAGCATTTTTGAAATCATATGATAACTGAACTAAATGCTAAGTTGGTACTTTCCCATGAAATTTCCACTCCCTACTATCCTCAGGCTAATGGACAGGTTGAGGCCATAAACAAAGTTCTTAAGACGATTCTTAAATGTATGCCAGGGGTCCACAAATCAGACAGGAATTTTTTTCTTTACGTTGCTTTGTCGGCATACCGAACCTCAGTCAGGACTACTAGTGAATTTACACCCTTTCAATTGGTATATGATTTGGAAGTTATCCTCCCAATTAAGTGTGAAATTCCATCATTGAAACTAGTTGTCAAATTTCTTCCTGCCACTTTTGTAGAGGAGGAGCATATTTTACATATGACTCATTTAGATGAAACCCAACACAATGCTACTATAGCTAATGAAGCTCATAAAATATGCATCAAGGCGTAGTATGACAAAAGTATCAAGCCTCATGTCTTCTCAGAGGGAGACCTTGTTCTCTTATATGACTAGGAGTATGATAAGTTAGGTCTAGGAAAATTTCAACCTATGTCATTAGGTCCATACATTGTCAAGTGATTCCTTGCAAAAGGGGCCTATGAGTTAGTAGATTTTGATGGAATCCTCCTGTTGGAACCTAAAAATGGGTTGTACCTCAAAAAATACTATGATTAATCTCAAGTGTAGTTTTCACTATGTACATATTGTTTATAGCTGTGTTGAGTGTGTTTGTAGTGTGTCTTTTTAGAGTTTTACACAGTTTCTGTTGATTCCATTTTTACGTTTGGTTTACAAATGTTGATATCTCTTGAAACTTTTATTGGTTATCCTAATGGTGTGAGTCGTAGTACTCGGAATTTATCTTCTATGGCATGGGCTATCTTTTCTCCAAATGGCGAGTTACTGAGTTTGAAAGGGATTTGTATTGATCATTCTACCAACAACATCATTGAGTATAGCGTAGTGGTCGAGCTATTGTCTAATGCTATTGCACATGTTATCCATCATTTAGTTGTCACATTTGACTCTCAACTCGTAGTACTACAACTTCCTAGTGTCTATTCAATTAGAAGTCCCACCATCTTACACATGGTTTTAAGAGTTCACCTTCTATAAAGAAATTTCAATTTCATACAATATGAACACATTTCTAGAAACATAAATACATTGACAGATGCCCTTAGAGATAATCATGTTTTAGATAGACATTTTAAACGAATGTAATTAATTTTCAATTCACATCAAATCATATTGAAAATATAATAGAAACCCAAAAAACACTGGAAAAAAAAAAAATTTATATTATATATGTATATATATATATATATATATTAAGTTTGGTTTTAAAAAAGGTTGTGCCCAAGACACATATGGCATGCATCACCCATATAAAAAACTACATGCAAAAATCTAAGTAGACAAATAAAATGTGCTCATGATAGAATGACACTACATGATCCATCTTGCCTAGTAATTGATCGATACAACTAGGCACTCTTATGGTGTATTGTTGAAGTTGCAGTGGAATTTGGTCGGTCGCAGTCTCATCAATTCTTCCATGTGGCACTCTACCTCTAATAGGACCTCTACTACATCAGGATCCCATAGAATATCTCGTCCTACCGTAGCAACCTGTGTTGGTTCTACTGCCTCCTCCTATTGTCATTCCTCTACACAAAGGAGATATGAAGCACCAATAGGTCACGCCAATCTCACATATGCTTTAAACATCAATATTTTAGTCTCGGAAACATCAAAAAACACCCAACAAAAAAAATGTAAAACATTCAAAACTTAAAAGGTCAAAATTTATTACATGAAGCACTCCATTCCTCATCCTCAGGAATCATGATCTCAAGGACATCACGGAAATCCATGTCTGTGTAAGGATAGTCACTGATCATAATAAATTGTCTGTGCAACCATCTGAAGAAGGCTGGTGAGAATTTGATCAAAGAAGGCCCTGCATATCGGGAAATGTGATCTATCCACCTCCTCATTTGTGGCACCCTCGAATTGATAAGCTCACGTGTAATATGTTGAGGCTGAAGTAATGGAACCCACTCTAGTAAAGGAAACTAAGGTCACACTATATCCAAATTTCTTTATTTTTCCCTCTTTTTCTTTAGGTAGTTGTTCTTTCATGTTAACCAAAACCCCCTCACTCCACCCTTTTCAAATGTTGTTGGGAAGCCATCATTATAACCCTTTTTGAATGATGGATGATGGAAGCCCCAGGTTCCCTTTCTTTCTAAATGACCTTTCTAAATCACTTTGTTCAACTGCTGATGGGAATTATCCTACTTCTTTTTCCCTTTCTCTATATCCTTCTTATACCAAGTTGGCCTGGGTCTTCACAATTGCTTTGGATTAATCATTCATAGCAAGCTGGTATCTATTTACCTTCAGTTCGTAAAAGGTAAACCGCATCAGTAGGCCCCTAGATTAGTAGTTCTAAAGTAAATCCAACACACCCCCTTGCCTAGGTTGGCAGGTCTCCAGCAACCCTTGGCAGGAAGTAACTCCAGAGATGTCTAGAGATGGCTAAATCTTAGCAATATCTAGATTGTTAGGGTTCCTGTGGGGGGGGGGGGGGGGGTGAGCAGGAGTGAGTGAAAATCTAACGAGTGCAAATTCCCTTTTATTGTAATCCATCTGATTCTGAATAGTTTTGGCTCTAGAAAATCCAACCCATATTTCATGTGTGAATTTCTTGCTATGTGTAATGTTGAGCTACCTGCCCATCTTGTGAATGAATAGGATCATTCTCAAAGGTAACTTGGACACATCTTTTATACTAATATTTCCATCCTTTGTTGGTTGGGCTTGAGGTCTACACTAGGTGGCGATATAATGTTTCACTATCTCCCCACCACTTCTCCCACCTAGAAGAGATATGGCGGCACCTCTCATAGACAGACATGTCAGAAAGTAGATATCCTCTACCTTTATCAAAAGCATATGTTCCCCAAACCGGAACACTTTTTCCTGAACATCCCATGAATGAACAAGGTATTTCAACAACTCTGTATGTTGCCTCATACCAGGAAGCCAAAAGAATTTTAGTAACCCACAATTCCTTAATTCCTAGATGGTAGCAAGATCATTTTTTGCATTTAAATCTTGTTCTTTGTGTTCTCTTTCTCTCCATACAAAATACATTTTATGTTGATGAACCTCTGAAATATTAACAAGAGATTAATTAGGATCATTTTCATGTAAAAAACTTGACAAATTTTGAGGAAAATTTTTTGAACAAACTTTAGATTTTCTCCCAACACACCCTAGAAGAGAAAACCAAAGCATTGCAACCTTTCATGTAGTGTATGATTGCTTAGGTGCAACACAGTTTTCGACCCTCTAGCGCTGTGTTGGTCCTAGGGAAAAATTTTGGAACATCAAGGCCCTCAAAAACTCGGAAATTTTGCATGAAATCATAAAATGGAACCACTGAAAGCAAGAGAAAGGTTTTATCTCCTACTTGTGAGCGACTGTACTTGAAATCGTCGATTGGATTGGTCACAATCAACTACAAAAGATCGAGGGAAAGAGTACTCAGAAATCTCACTGTTGAAGGTAAATGTGAAATGGTAAAGATGAACAGTCATTTTTGAGTATATATGGTCATATTTTTCATTATTTTATCCATATTTAATGTTTTGACATAGTCGTGATTCATTTTTACTATGAAACAAGTATGTTTAATCATTTTTCTTTGTTTTGAGCAGATCGACAGCTGTTAATGGATTTTGTTGTGCTTTAAACAGGTTATTTTGACTGAAGAGTACACTTTTATCTCTTTTTTGGGCTCTTTAAACCTATGAAAAAGGAACCCCTTGTTGTACTCTTTCAACTCTTTTCAGACTCCCAAAACATGAAAATATTGTCGAGCACTTGTCTTTTTGAACTTGTGAAAGTAAATGAAAAGATGTCTACTCAGTATAAGTTTAACCCTTTTTCGCACTAAGAGACACTAACTACGAAAAAGGAATACCTTAGTCGAACATGGCTAAGAGGTTCTCTCAAGTATTGTTTTCTACCTTTTCAGACTTGAGAGACTATCTACGAAAAGGGACATCTGGAGTTTTCTTTTTCACCGAGTCTTTTTAAAACTCTCTAAATATGAAAAATAAGTCGATTTTTAGCTTCGTTGGACTCGTTAAAACATCAAATAGTGATGGACTTGTCGAACATGACAAGGATGAACCACTCCTTCTTAGGGTTCGTTAAATATTCTCAGAGGGATTCATCTGAAGGATGGACTTACAGATCAAGCATATGTTATCGTCCTCAAGCTTGTTAAAAAATAAAGAGATACTGACCTGTATGGTTAGGAAATTGGGAAAATAGGGTACTCCATTTGTTAATGGCAACGAGTCACTCTTGAACACAACACTCTTCCACTTCTTCTATGTAGTTGTTGGGTTAAGTAATATGCTTGTCTTTCGATTCATCATACCTTCACAGAACCTCTACTTCGGTTTTGGGTCAATACTACCAACTCCATTCAGTGTCATCATTGTGTTCAAGAGAATTCATTCAACTTGAATCTGTTGCAATACTCTTAAGCATGCATTCCATGTTTTCCTTTGTTGTCTATTTCCATGTCATCATCATTCTGTGTCAATCATGATACCCATTTCATGTCATTGATGGGGTATATATTAAGGCCCTCCTATGACGGGTTGCTTCCTGTCGACATCCGCACATTATCCAAGAATTTGACCTAGAAACACCCATATGTACCTTGGTGCTTGCATACATCAATGGAAAGTGTCCTCGCTCTCATCTATAGGTTTACATCGTTGGCCTTCAACCGAAATATTATGTGTGGTATTCAACATCAACTCATTTATTCACACCATACAAATTGTACTTGAGTACCTTGAGAGCCATTAACATCAGCAGTGGTTTCTCTCGCATTTGTTAACAACTTACACCATCATTTGGTAATCATATGGTGTCCACCATGTTCAACCTCAACTCGTTGATTCACATTGTTATACTCGTACGTTGGTTGGTCGTGTGAACGAGATCAAAGACCATGGATCTAGTTTCCGGCATCTGAGCTACGATTTTCAGCATTATACATAGATCACTATGGATGATGGCCATGATCATACTGACAATCATCCATTCATGGGTCCACCATCAGTCATTAGTGGACATGTCTTTTGATCATTGTATATGTTATGTTAGCTTATGTGTTGAGTATGGGTATTCCTCCCTCAGCAAAAGGACCCCATGATATAAATGTATTGTAACAAAAGATGATCTCGTTGGTTGTTCTTGATCCCAACTTGTCACAAGGTAAAGCACTTCAGTCATCAGTCATCATCTATAACTTTTCACTTTAGGGGGAACTATGTTATAGGATATTTTGTCTCACATGATCAATCAGCCTCCTAATGGGATAAATCAACATCTTATCCCCCCTTTACATCATCATTACACGAATCCACATGCATGAATCTCTCATTCCCCAGAGTTTCTACCCTAAACTACATCATCTAAGCCAATTTTAGGACCAACGCACCCTAGCCTCTTGTTGGACAGTGTTCACCTATAGGTTGCTCCATTATGGCCTGCATTGAACACCTACAAGTTACTCCCCTTTGCACATGTGTTGGTTCTAGAAATTTGGGAAAAAGAGAGAGAATCTCAAAGCCTCCATTTCTAGAATCTTCAAGATCTATTGTAACCATTTACCTTAGATAAAACTTTTGAAGCCTATCTTATATTACCTTGGATTTTCCATCCATTATCCTCAGATCTCATCCTCCCATTAAGAATCAATCTCAATACCAAGATTGGTAAAAGGATAAGAAATCCCAACTTACCTCACTCCTCTATATGTTTACAGCCTTCCATATGCAAGGGTTGGGATTTTGGAGAGTGATTATACCCTTATGTTGTTGTTGTGAGAGTTATCTTTTGATGCATCTAGGGTGATTGGAGGTGCATTTTGTGACAAAGGAAGGACAAATCAACAACTTGTAAGAGCTCTTTTATAATATCAACACCTATTTATGGTTGTAACTCACTCCATTTATATCAATACAAAGAGTTCTTTGTTTTCCTATATGTGATGTAATTATTTCATATATTTCAATACCATGTTGATCTGTTGAATAAAGTAGATAGATGATGCTACATAGATCTCGCAGTTTCTTGGCTTGTGTTGTCTAGTTGTGCAAGTTCTAATTTTGGCAATTGGGGCTAGGATTGGAGCATTCAAGCCAAAGAAGGAGAGAAACATATGACAGCTTCCAAGTCAGCTTCATCCCCTAATCTACTTACTTTAAGGAAAACATTGGGTCCATTGAATTTTTGTTGTTCTAGGTTAGCCACGAGACCTAGGGGAGATATTTATGTCCGCAATTGTAAATCCTGCATAACACACATTAAAAAAAAAAATTTATCGGGCCGCTGCCCTGGACCTCATGTAGGGGGGCTACCTCCCACCTGCAAACCCCCCAACAAGGGGGGTTATTGCCCCCCCCACGCCCCGCTGCACCTGGTACAACATACAACGCATGGGGCTAGTCGTGGAAAGAATATAACATGCCCCCAAATCTCCACTTATTGTTTTCTTTCCACATAGGGGGTCACAAGAATGCTTAGTCATTGGTCCAACCCTGCAACACCCATTGTTTCTCTACACTAAGAAAATTTCTCAATGCTTACAGACTTCGTTAATGCATCTGCAAGATTCTTCAAAGTTTCCACCTTTACTAGCAACACCTTTTTGTCCTCAACCATATCCCTCACAAAGTGATAATGAACATCAATGTTCTTTGCCTTCGAATGATAAGCAGGGTCCTTTGCCAAGAAAATTGCACTTTGGATGTCACAATCTATCCTTATAACTCATTTTACCAACCCCATAACTGAACACAATCTCTACAACCAAACTACTTCCTTGCTTGCATGAGTGGCTACCATGTATTCTGAATTTGTAGTTGAAAGTTTCACTATAGACCGTCTCTTTCTCATCCAACTAACTTCTCCTCCAATTAGGTTAAACACATACCCACTTGTAGATCTTGTCTTATCCATATCTCCAGCCCAAAATGTATCAACAAAGCCATGAATGTTCAAAACTCTATCCAATCCTGATCTTCCTTGGTAGCACAGACCATAATCACTAGTGCCACACAAATACCTAAAAAAACCTGCTTCATTGTTTCCCAGTGCTCCTTCCATGGTTTTCACATAAACATGCACAATACTCCCACTGCATATGCAATGTCTGGTCTAGTATAGACCATTTCATACATCAATCTACCAACTCCACTCACATATGGAACATGATACATGACCTCTTTCTCTTCTTGTGCCTTGGGACACTATTAAACATATAAATTTACACCAATAGGAATAGGAATCTTCATAGGTTTACCATCTTGCATATTAAACCTCTACCATATTGTCTCAACATACTTCCTTTGGTTCAAGCAGAGCTTCCTCTTTGCCCAATCTTGTTCAATGTCCATGCCCAAAATATAGTTTGCAGCATAAAGATCCTTCATATCGAATTTGGTGGACAATTGGGTTTTCAAATCCTAGATAATTTATTTGTCATTTCCAATCAGCAACATATCATCCACATATAATACCAAATAAATAATATGGTCACCATTTAATTTGAAATACACATAGTGATCCGCTTTTCTCCTTGAGAAGTTAATTCCGCATATATATGTGTCAAATTTATGATACCACATCATTGGTGGTTGTTTTACCCCTATAGAGACATTTTTAACCTGCATACAAGTTCTTTCTTACCCTTCACTGCAAAGCCTTCAGGTTGCTTCATATAGATATCTTCTTCCAGATCCCCATGAAGAAATGTTGTCTTCACATCCATATGTTCTACCTCAAAATAAAATGCAGCAACAACAGATAAAATTAATCTAATAGAAGCTAACTTGGAAATAGGAGAAAATATATCACCAAAATCAATTCCTTGTTTCTGGGTTCCAGAGCTTATAACCATTAAAACCATCCATATACCCAACAAAGATGCACCTTTCATATTTACTATCCAACTTGGTTCTTTTCTCCTTTGGAACATGTACATATGCATCACAAACAAATACCCTCATATGTGAAAGAGAAGGATTCTTACCATTCCATACCTCATGTGGAGTCTTATCCTCCATTGTTGACGAAGGTGATATGTTAACCAAGTAACATGCAGTCTCAACTACCTCTGCCTAGAATTCTTGTCCTAACTCGACACCACTGAGCATGCTTCTTTCCTTTTCCATCAATTTCCTATTCATTCTTTCTGCAACTCCATTTTGTTGAGGTGGAGTAACCTTCTGTCGTGCTATACCACACTTCTTCCAAAACTCTTCAATTTAATTCTTGCATAACTCTCCACCATGATCTGTCCTCAACACCTTGATCTTCTTCTCTATCTAATTTTCCACTAGAGCCTTAAATTCTTTAAACTTTTCAAAGACTTCATATTTATTCGTGAGGAAATATATCCATGTATTCCTTGAGAATTCATATATAAATGAGACATAGTACACAGAATTACCCAGTGATGGAACTGACACAAGTCCAAACACATCATTGTGCACAAGCTCTAATATCCCTTTCACCCTCTTAGCACCAAAGAGGAAACTCGCATGATTTTGTTTCCCATATACACAATGCTCATTGAAATCGAAATCCGAAGAGAAATTAGGCATACCTTCTACCATATCATTACCATGCAGAATTCGAAGGCCCTTCTCTCCAATATCTCCAAGCCTTTGATGTTGGATATATTGAGGGGGGGGGGGGGTGAATCGGTATTTCTTTTCAATTGTTATTTTACCAATTAAAACATTTATATTCAGAACACAAGATGAACAACAAGAACAAATGATTTTATTAATATAATCTTTGCAATAAAATAGATACAAATATATATGATTCCAATTTTTTTCCAAGCACCAACTTGGACTTTTGTGAGTCTCCAACCTCAAGAGAACCAACTATGTTTTGTCAAGGCACCTTGGACTTAGGAGCACCAACTCCCAGGACATCAATCCTTCCAGTTCTGAGGCACCAACCTCAAGGGCTCCGAGCCAATCTTGTCAAGGCATGTTTAATAGTAATGTTATGCACCCAAAACTCTTCTTTACTGAATTTTATCTGTTTACAGCTTCACTGTAGTCTCCATGCTACAGCATCAATGGCAACCAGTCTTCTTATGAAAAAGTCTATACAGCTCTTCATACTGTCCACATAGAGTTCGCAAAAGTTATCTCATGATGATATCAAATAGCCATCATGATCTCTAATAATGTCTCTACACAACCTTAGTGAGTCTGCTATTAGTTGCACTAAGCTCTGCACAAGAACCAACTCTCTGTTTCAAGCCTCTGTTCTAACTATCACATTACATGCTTTAGGCATGAATGCTTCTCTGCTGGCTACTTCTCCCTTCAAATGATGTCAGATAAAACTTTATTTATTACATCACATAATTGTCCTTCAGAATGCATTATGTACCTGATTAATTCATCACAGGTCTGAGTCTTTCATAGGGTAACACAATCAACAGAGTTTCTCATCCTTCGACTGCCTCCTGTCCTGTTGGACCTTCGTCTTCCTTCTATTTTGTTGGAGCTTCGGCCCTTTTCTTTTTTGTTGGACCTACGGCTTACTCCTTTGTTCCAGTTCGCCAACCTCCTTTGAACCTTCATTGTTCATTGTTATAGGAGCCTGATATGCTTGACCTTTTAGCTTCCTCCTTGCTCGCTTGAGCTTCAGCTTCCTCAACGCTCGCTCAACCTTTTGCATCCCCTCTTGATCGCTTAGTCTTCGGCTTCCCAATCTACTCTCGCTCATCCTTTCATATTCTTTTCATAATCACTTATGGGTTTCACCAATGATTGGAAAGACATGTTTATTGGAAAGTGGCCAACTTTCATATTAAAAAACATATTGAAGAGTCTTTCATCCACAGACTTGATTATTCATGGAAACCATATAATAGAGGCTATAGCCATATAGAGGTCCCACATGCCATGTCATCCTTTTATCGCAATCACAAGTTCTGGAGGTCTTTTATAAGTCGTGCCCAAAACATAGACGATGGCCGATTCCCCTTCTGGATGCGATATTATATTAACTCCACAACTTTATCGCAATTGGCAAATTTGCACATAACATAGCCAATTCCCTGATACCCAGACGCAATATTATTATAAAAAAAAATTAATAACTCCGTCGGGTCCAGATATATATATATATATATATTATATATATATATATATATATATATATATATATATATATATATAGTATATATATATAGATATATATATTATTATTATATATATCGAAATCGGCACTTTCAATGTGGAAAGGCTTTACAAGAGGCTTGCGATATGCGACGTATGTGATAATATATTAAATCATATTGCAATGGTCTAATCGGGTCCGTATACATATCACAATCGGTAGTTCAGCAGTGTCAATTCTTTTGAACATTGTGATTCAACAGATGCGATATTTCAATAGGTCGTATTATAATGTTGCAGCGGGTCCGCATACATATCGCAATCAGTGGTTCGGGGGTGACAGCCCTTTATAACTTGCGCTATGAGAGTTCCGATAGGCAGATGTGATATAACAATAGGGCAGTTTATAATGGTGCAGCGGGTCCGCATATATATA